>ML677354.1:0-128714 GCA_007922305.1 Dermatemys mawii | reverse complement strand
TGTTTGGGGATGCACAGCCTACCCGGCCCTCCATACGGCCCTCCCCTACCCGGCCCTCCATACAGTTTTGCAACCCTGATCTGGCCCTTGGGCCAAAAAGTTTGCCCACTCCGGAGTAAATACACGAGATGGAATACTTACTGATTAGAATATCCTATGTTGGGAAATGTAATAACATATGAAAATGAATTGGCTACTTAAAATGAAATTGTCTCCCTCTTGGCTATAATCCTGCTTGTGTTTCCCACCAAATATACAGTGAACTTTGAGTTAACGATTGCATTGCGTACCAATACAAAGTGTAAAAAGCAAGAAAATAAGCAGTTGTGATGTTAATACTCCATCTACGCTCTGCTTATCCGTTCACCATCTCAACTTGAACTGTCTCCACTCTTATCCTGAGCTGCAACTCTTTCTTCCATTTTACCCCCAACCTTATATTAATAACAGGCTGGGCCATAGTGAAAGTGAGTACCTGAAAGAGACAGATTTGGTTGGGCATCTCCGAAACATCCTCAGCAGCTCGCTCGCTCGCGCTCTCTCTCTCTCTCTCTCTCTCTCACACACATCTTCCAACTCTGTTGTTGTTGTTACTTCTTGGTACTTCCTGCACTGCACATATATTCTCTGTAATTTTATTCTTTCAAAATATGTTGTTTTAGTTTTTAGTCTAGTCTGTGCATTTCGTAAGTTTTATTTCTCTCTTATACTTTAATTTAATTCTTTGAGTAGTGAGTTCTAAAATTTCCACCTTGTCCTGGCTGGAGTAATTATCCCTATTGGTAATTTTTAAAAAATATATATTATATCTAGTTTTTTTGTTTCTGCTGGTAGCGCACATCCATACGTTACCTTGATGCATGTAACAAAATGTATTCCACACGTGTGGAAAAAAATAGAGATAACATAGATGTAGGGACAAAATTAGAAAGTCCAAGGCACAAAATGAGTTTAAACCAGCTAAAGACGTAAAGGGTAACAAAAAAAAAAAATGTTCGACAAATACATTAGAAGCAAGAGGAAAATCAAGGACTGGTTAGGCCTGTTACTCAATGGGGCGGGGGCAGGCGACAATAACAGAAAATGTGGCAATAGCAGAAGTGCTAAATGGGTTTTTTTTTGTTTGTTTTCACCAAAACGGTTAGTCATGACTGGATGTCTAACATAGTGAATGCCAGTGACAGTGAGGTAGGATCTGAGGCCAAAATAGGGAAAGAACAAGTTAAAAATGTCTTAGATGAGTTAGAGGTCTTCACGTGACAGGGCCTGATGAAATACATCCTACCTAGAACAGCGTTTCTCAAATGCGGCCATCAGGGGCTTTTCTTGCTGCCATAGCCTCCTGGGCTGTGAGGGGTGAGGGGGGCTCTCCCTCCCTGTTGCTCCTGGATGCACTGCCTTGATGTTGGTTGCTGGGGCTACCAGCAGAGATTGGGTTCTGTCCCCCTCTGGAGTCACCTGGGGCACAACGCTTGAGGACTAGGCAGCCAGTGAGTTCCTCACATTCGCAGGGGTGATGGAGCTCAAACATTGGACTTCAGCCCTGGGGTGGTAGGGTGGCAGGCTCTGGACATGAGGCTTCGGGCTGCATCCCTGGACTCTGGCTGCATGACGGCAGGCCCCACGCTATGGCCATATGGCTTTGGGCTCCATCCCTGGGCCCAGTTCTCCGGCCACAAGGCTTCAGGCTCTTGCAGCAGGGCTTCAGGTTCCAGCCCCTCACTACCTTGCCCAACCCCCATCTCCCCTGACCCCCCACTGCCTCCCCAGGGCTTAATTTGTCCCAAAGCCTGTCAGGGCTGAGTAAGACTGCTGTGAAAAGTGATACTTGTGTGTTTGTTAATATCACTTTTCACAACAGACTTACTAGCTAGGAATAAATATATACACATCCAAATCATTGTAATTTGTGCACATTTGGTTTTCTTAAAGCTAATTAAGTATTTTATGGAAAAAGAGTGTGGCCACCAGCAAGAGTTGGTAGCCGTATTCTGAGGCCACCAAAAATTTGTCCTGAGAACTCCTGTTAGAATACTCAGGGAGCTGACTGAGGAGATGTCTGAACCATTAGCGATTATCTTCAAAAATTCTTGGAAGATGGGAGAGATTCCAGAGAACTGGACGAGGACAAATATAATGCCAATCTTAAAAAAGGGGAATAAGGACAACCCGGGGAATTACAGACCAGTCAGCTTAACTTCACTATCTAGAAAGGTAATGGAGCAAATAAGCAATTAATTTGCAAACACCTGGAATATAATAAGGTGATAAGTAACAATCAACATGGATTTGTCGAGAACAAATTATGTCAAACCAACCTAATAGCTTTCTTTGACAGGGTAACAAGCCTTGTCGATCGGGAGGTGTGGTAGATGTGGTATATTGACTTTAAAAAGGCTTTGATGCTGTCTCACATGACCGTTTCATAAATAAACTAGGGATATACAGCCTATGGAGCTACTCCAAGGTGGGTACATAACTGATTGGAAAACTGTTCCCAGAGAATAGTGATCAGTGGTTCACAGTCAAGCTGGAAGGACATAGCGAGTGGGGTCCCACAGGGATCAGGTTTGGGTCTGGTTCTGTTCAATATCTTCATCAGTGATTTAGATAATTGCACACAGAGTACACTTATAACATTTGCAAATGATGCGAAGCCGGGAGGGGTTAGAAGTGTTTTGGAGGATAGGATTAAACTTCAAAATGATTGGGACAAACTGGAGAAGTGGTTTGAAGTAAATAGGCAGAGCCCTGCATGGATACAAATTTATATCTGTGGAACCACAGGGCTCTCCCAGGTACCGCAGTGGCAAAAGGAGCAGAACATGGGGCCACTGCTCCCAGGAGCCAGCGCCCTGTGCCAGCAGCTCCTCCTGCACAGCTGTACCATCCCCCTGCCTCTGTCTCTTCCTCAGAACTCTCTGTGTCTCCTGTCTGGGAACGTGCGTGCTGCTTGAACACAGGAGTGCAATCAGAGAACACTGCCGGTGAGCCTGGTTCCCACCCCAGTGGGCAGGGTTGGGGTCAGTACAGCCACACCGAAGGAACTGCCAGTGCGGAGTGCTGGTTCTCAGGAGCGGCGGCCCCGTGTTCTGCTCCTTTCACCGCCACGTTTCCAGGGATAGCCCTGCGGTTTCATGGATACAGATTTATATCTGCTGGTATAAATTTGTATCCACGCAGAGCTCTATAAATAGGATGAAATTCAATAAGAACAAATGCAGAGTACTCCACTTAGGAAGGACCAATCATTTGCATGCATACAAAATGGGAAATGACTCCTAGGAAAAGGTACCGTGGAAAGGGATTTGGGGGTTATAGTGAATTATAAGCTAAATGTGATTCAACAATGAAACGCTATTACAAATAAAGCAAACATTCTGGGATGTATTAGCAGGAATGTCGTAAGCAAGACAGGAGAAGTAATTCTTCTGCTCTATTCCATGCAGATAAGGCCTCGTCTGGAATATTGTGTCCAGTTCTGGGTGCCACTTTTTAGGAAAGATGTGGACAAATTGGAGAGAGTCCAGAGGAGAACAACAAAAATGATTAAAGGTCTGGAAAACATGACGTAAGAGGGAAGATTGAAAAAATTGGGTTTGTTTAGTGAGGAGAGGAGAAGATTGCGGGGGAGAGGGGAACACAATAACAGTTTTCAGGTACATAAAAGATTGTTACAAGGAGGAGGGAAAAAATTGTTCTCTTTAACCTCTGAGATTAGGGAA
Source organism: Dermatemys mawii (assembly GCA_007922305.1). Classification (NCBI taxonomy): domain Eukaryota; kingdom Metazoa; phylum Chordata; order Testudines; family Dermatemydidae; genus Dermatemys; species Dermatemys mawii. Next base: position 124,989 of record ML677354.1, on the reverse strand, counting down.
AGAAGCAATGGGCTTAAATTGCAGCAAGTGATGTTTAGGTGGGACATTAGGAAAAATCTTGCTAACTGTCATGGTAGTTAAGCACTGGAACAAATTGCCTAAGGAAGTTGTGGAATCTCCATCACTGGAGTTTTTTAAGAGCAGGTTAGACAATTATTACATAGTTCTGCCTTGAGTGCAGGGGACTGACTAGATGACCTCAAGGACCCTTCCAGTTCTACACTTCTATGATTTTATGGTAGGAGAGGGAAACTTGAGATTCTTCAGGCGTGGGGAAAGCACCACTCCAGTTGGCTACTGCCTTTAGTGAACCTTCTGTGGTTTGCTAAAGGGACATACCTGATCAAATCAGGCCGAATGGGGCTCTTCGTTGTGTTTTAACAATTATGGATAGGGTATATAGATGGCGGAGAGGCTCAAAGACTGGCAAAAAGGCTGAGCAGAACAGTTATCTGAAAAATGATTGTGCCAATGTGGAGACTGAATTGAATCACAAGTGCCTATCTTGTCACAACCTTAATTTTGGCATCACCACTGATGCATAGATAAAATATGCAAATCGTGTATGTAGAGGTCATATCCATGTGATGAATTATTTTCCATAATTAATCCTGTATCCTTGAACATTTGACAGTATCATTGCCCATCTCCCTTGGCACTCACTTGAACATTCTTAGTTTTTGAGCAAAAGACATTTAAAAAATTCCATTCCAGAAATGTGTTTTCTCTTTCTGTTCCTCTCCTCTCCCTGATTTGTCAGAGATGCAGGAATAGGAGAGTTAGTTTTGTAGTTGACAGCTTTTCTGCAAATAAAAAAAGTAATGATTTTGAATATATGATATGTGACATGGGCCCTATCAAATTCATGGTCCATTTTGGTCAATTTCATGGTCATGGGATTTTTAAAATAGTAAATTTCATGATATCAGCTATTTAAATCTGAAATTTCAGTGTTGTAATTGTAGGGGTCTTGATCCAAAATGGAGTTGTGTGGGGTGGGGTGGGGGGGCTGGAGGTCACAGCAATACTGCTACCCTTACTTCTGTTTTGCTGCTGGAGGCGGTACTGTCTTCAGAGCTGAAGAGCAGTGGCTGCTGGCTGGTAGCCCAGCTCGGAAGGCAGAGCTGCCACCAGCAGCAGTGCAGAAATAAAGATGGCAAGTTATGGTATTGCCACATTTACTTCTGCACTGCAGCCTGCAAAGCTGGGCCTTCAGACTGCAGCCACCACTCTCTGGCCACCTACCTCTGAAGGCAGCAGCGCAGAAGTAAAGGTGGCATGGTATGGTATTACCACCCTTACTTCTGAGCTGCTGCTTATGGGGTGCTGGGTACTTGGCCAAGAGCCCCTGCCCTCTGGCTGCCCAACAGAAGTAAGTGTGGAAATATCATGACCCCTCTAAAATAACCTTGTGATTCCTCTGCAACTCCCTTTTGGGTCAGGACCCCCCATGAACTCTGTATAGTATAGGGTAAAAGCACACAAACACCAGATTTCACAGTCCATGACACGTTTTTCATGGCCATGAATTTGGTCTCCCCTAGTGATGACCTTACAAGGCTGGAGTCAAGAGTCTGACCCAGTTGGAAAAGGGAGGTCCCTAATTTCGCATTGAAACCCAACAATCCCTTCTAGTCATGGAAGGCCCAGGGATACAACTATAAATGTGAAATATTTATGCATCAAGAATCAGAGGGGTAGCCATGTTAGTCTGGAATTGCAGAAGTGACAAAGAGTCCTTTGGCACCTTAAAGACTAACTAAAGTATTAGAGCATAAGCTTTCGTGGGCTAATACCCACTTCGTCGGATGCATGCAGTGGAAGTACTCAGGGGCAGGTCTAAATAGGTTCTTTATTTGTACCCATCTGATTCTTGACAACATGCAAGGCACTGCATTTAGCCGTATGGAGTGGAAATCCATCAACCTCATGAAGAAACTTGCTTTGTTTCTTGTGAATAGGACATCTCATAATCATGTTGATTAAATCTCTGTACACACCATCGTGTCCTGTATGTGAACAGGTATAGACATATGTGCGCACACATCTTTGTATGTATTTTCTCTCGAGAGGGTATCTCAGTCTTAGGTTTATCGGCATGATCTTTTGTGGATTCTGATTTTATTGACTTTGAGAGAAAGGTTACTTTTTCTGTATTATTGGACTTTGTCACTTGGTGTTTATAAATATACTTGTTTCCATAATTTTTAAACTCCCCTTATTTGTCTCATAAATGGAAAATGGGGATTATTATCTCAAGAGCTCACTAGGCTTTCGTTTGTGCAGAACCATGAAATCCTCTGCTAAAAGGTGCTATACAACTGCAAAGCGTTATCTTCCTACACCAGCCCTCCAGCTCATGGCTGTGGGTACAGAGGAGGTCACCGGAGCACACTTTTAGTGCGCTTGCTTTTCGCCATGGTCCATCAAGCTGCGTAATTCCAGCTTTGTCCAGGATCAGTCGTTTCTTGCTGCTAGTGGAATTTTGCAGTGAAGCCTCACATTTTGTTTCCCTTGCAGACTAAAAACCTGGACTTCCGTCGGAAGTGGGATAAAGATGAATATGAGAAACTTGCAGAAAAACGGCTCACGGAAGAGAGAGAGAAGAAAGATGGTGAGTAGTGCGCTGACTCCAGGCAGACTGTCTTACAGCAAGGGTGGGCAAACTTTTTGGCCCGAGGGCCACATCTGGGTATGGAAATTGTGTGGTGGGCCGTGAATGCTCACAAAATTGGGGATTGGGGTGAGGGTTCCGGCTGGGAGTGCAAGCTCTGTGGTGGGTCCAGAAATGAGGAGTTCACTGTGTGTGAAGGGGCTCCTGGCTGGGGCACAGGGTTGGGGCGCAGAAGGTATGTGAGAGCTCTGGCTGGGGGGTGAGGGCTCTGGGGATGAGGGTTTGCAGTGCAGGAGGGTGGGACCAAGGGGTTCAGAGGGCAGGAGGGGGATCAGGCCTGAGACAGGGGGTTGGGACACAGGAGAGGTCCAGGGGTGAGGGTTTATCTCAAGCAGGTGGTGCTTACCTCAAGCAGCTCCCAGAAGCAGCAGCATGTCCCCACTCCGGCTCCTACACAGAGGTGTGGCCAGGCAGTTCTGCATGCTGCCCCATCCGCAGGTGCTGCCCCATCCGCAGGTGCTGCCCCTGCAGTTCCCATTGGCTGTGGTTCCTGGCCAATGGGAGCTGCGAGGGCGGCACTTGGGGCCCTTTGGGTGTCCCTATGTGTAGGAGCTGGAGAGGGGACATGCTGCTGCTTCCAGGAGCTGTGCAGAGCCATGGTATGCGTGGAACAGGGCAAGATCCTGCTCCCCGACTGGAGCACCAGAGGCGGGCAAGTCCCGGATCCTGCTCCCTGGCGGGTGCTTGAGGGCTGGATTGAAATGTCTGAAAGGCCACAGTTTGCCCACCCCATATTACAGTGACTCAGCCCTTTTGAGTGCGAGAGGAAAAGCAGCTGGAAGCAAATAGCAGGAATTCACGGCCAGTTTGTCCCTTTTCTTTTGCTTGCCATTGAATATGTTTAAAAAAAGAAAAAAGTCCAGGGAACTTATTCCTTCCCTGTTCTGTTCCATATAGTGGTGGAAGAATGATCAACATCTGGAAATGGGAAGAGCTCAAAGTGTAATGCAATTGAATGACTAGGGATTCTTTAGCAATCGTATTAATTATAAACTATCACTTACTCTTCTGTCTCCTTCAGTGGAGGGAAGAATTACTCTTTAAAAAATGGGATCCCAGCATGAACCAGATGGCCCAATGGTTCTCAATGGCCTTCTCCACTGTGGGCAACTTGTGATTGATTGTTTTAGGTTCCCAAATCTTTCTGAAGAAGTTCTGTTGTGTGTTTGTTTTTAGGCAAACCAGTTCAGCCTGTCAAGAGGGAACTTCTGCGGCACCGAGACTATAAAGTGGATCTGGAATCCAAGCTGGGGAAAACCATTGTCATCACCAAAACTACTCCTCAGTCAGAGATGGGAGGGTAAAACACCTTTATTTTTTTCCAGGCTCTCCTGCGTTCAGATGTTAACAAAGAAAGAGTCTCAGGATAGTGTTACTTGCAGCTAGGGTCATGGCAAAGAAAGGAACCCTTACAGAGTGCCAGTTTTTGTACCTTCTCAGCAGCACAGGAGGAATACTTTTTAGTTACAGCAACTTCCACCAGCTTCTATATCATGTTAAATCTGGAAATTAACTTTCTGGAATTATGACCAGAAATGCAGCAGTGCTAGCTTTTTCCTCCCTTACCCCCACCCCCACATCAATGTTTCTCAGCCGCACTCTGGAAACATCCTCTAGGCAATCTCTATAGTCAGTCCTTGGTTTGGCTAAGACTGGCAATAAGAAGCCAGTTTCATACTGAGGTGCTTTTCTGATCTAGATACTTGTCCACTAGAAATGGGGTTGAGAGCAGTTTGTGTCACCGAAATCTCCAAAGGTCTCTGCTGTAGTAATGACTCTTGGTTACTATTGACAGGCATTACATTTGAGCTAGTGAAAGACTCCTTAACCCATCCTCAATATTCTGAGCCGTCAAGTCTCTGGCACAAGGAGCTCTAAAGATGGCCTAGAGTAATAAGCATTTCAGTGGCCTGTTGTCAGAGGAAGGTAGCAAAAGGTACCAAGAGAAATATATGGATGGGAGAGAAGGGGTTTCCTGTTAAAAAGGGGATGACTGCAAGCAAAAATAAGCCATCATATAATTGCAAAGAGGAGCCAGTTTCTCTTCCAGCTCTTCTCTCACCCCACCTCACCAAAATGTGGAAAGTAGGACCTGGGAGCAATCACTTCAGACTTTATAGGAAGTGGTTGGTGATTCTACTAGCTCAGATTGTTTCTTGGACTTTCTATGTTGTAGATAACTTCCCTTTCACCCTGGGGGAGGAGCTACTATCCCAGAATCAGGCTTATCAGAGTCCAGACAATACAGTTCAAAGCTTCTCTGTGATGCTAGATTCATACTTACCATGTTTCTGAATGCTCAGCATACTATGGAGCATTCTAGCTTTCTTTCAGTCCAGTATTTTTGAGTCTAGGGCTGCTGTCTGGAAATGAACCAGGTCCAGGTGAATTTCTTGCTTTAACTGGTATAAAAGGAAAATTCTTGCAGGATGAGTTTTGTCTTGTGCTTTGGAACTGATTCCTTTTCTCTTTCTCCCCAGATATTACTGTAATGTATGTGACTGTGTGGTGAAAGATTCCATCAACTTCTTGGATCATATCAATGGAAAAAAGCGTAAGGATAATGTATTTTCTCTATGCCATGTTGCGTGATCACTAAAATACTGTTACAAGCCTTTCCCCTACCAAATTTGCTTCCTTCTGTGTGGTCAGGGCCTACCGTGTCATGAGTTGGCACATGTGGCAATAAATGCTTTTGATTGTAGGATTTGTTCAGCATTTGTTGGTGAGGGCCATGGAAATGCTGATTTGTTGTCTCTTAACAACTTCTCCATGATTTTTGGAGGCCACTGGTGTGAAATTAACTCAGGAGAAATTGCAACAGTTATGCCCTTCATTGGACTGGGAAGTTCCTCAGGGAACTTTTAAAAGTGGAAAATAAATACCATTGGAGTGTCAATGTTGGCAAGAAATTCCTAAAGAAGGAATAGGGATATGTCCCCTCATGTCTAGATCCCTTTCTTAGAGGGATGTCGTGAGAGCATAATGAATTCCTGAGCCCTGATACCAACTCTGACCCGGTCTCCCCCCATGGCTCTGAACAGGGCACTCAACCTCTGTGTCTGTCTCCTCATGTCTAACATGTGGATCAGATGCACAGGGTTGTTGTGGGGATTAACTACTTTGTTCATAAGGAATTATTGAATTGCCTTGTAGAGCCTACTGTGCAAGCCATGTGCCGGGCTCCGTTGATAACAACACAACCATTTAGGGGGTGCTTGTGCCTAGGTGAGATCAAAAGGTTCCGTAGCATGAAGTATAAAAAGTTACTCTTCATCCTCTGGACCAACTCTCATTTCCTTTCTTCTATTTGTGTGATCATTCATGGAAATAGGAACTCCTGTTCTCTAAACTTTATCTTCTGGTTAGTTTAAATTTAACATTGGCTTAGCTTTCCTATTTTATAATTAGGTATAGCTGTAGTATTGCATTTTTTAAATACATTTGTAGTGACTGAGCAATTCTGTTGGTTTTGACTCCATTTGAATTGCAGCTGACCTAGAACGAGAGGCTGGATTCACAAAGTATGCTTCTCGCTGAGTAAAATATCTACTGTAGATCAGCGTATTAGTGACTAGAGCGCTTAGGAGAGAAGTACTGTCCCAGCAGATATTCACCCTGTGGGGCTTTGTTCCCCGTAAAGCATGATGGGAGTGGAGAAGGAGGCCTTCCTCATAGAGGAGGATTTCCATGCCTTTGCTCTTCAAAGCTGACTAATTCATCAGTGTCTAAGTCCTCGGTGGGAGCCTGTTTTCTCTGCCTTTGAGGTCAGCATCGTCCAGATGTTAATCAGAGGACATCATCATCAAGGCAGGCACAGATATTGTTTTATCCAAGGAAGCAGGGGACAGAATTGGGATCCATCACCTCAGGTCAGAAGTGAAGAAGGAGGGCAAGACAGATTTCTCCATTTGTTGCTATGGGAAAAAAGTGGTGGAAAAGGAGATCTCAACATCCTAGTGCAAAGTGATCAGTCAAAGAGTTCTCAGTCTAAGTCGGGGGTTGGCAGACTTCGGGCCACGTTGGATTTTCCAAAATTGTATGAAGGGCTGGGTAGGGAAGGCAGTGCCTCCCCGAACAGCCTGCCCCGCTCCCTATCTGACCCCGACCCACTTCCTGCCCCTGACTGCCCTTCTCAGAATCCCCAACCCATCCTGCTTCTCGTACCTTGACTGCCCCCTCACGAGACCCCCCCCGCCTCTACCCAACACCCCCACTCCCTGTCTCCAGACTGCCCCGACCCCTATCCACCCCCCCACCTCCTGACAGAACCCCGGGATTCCCACGCCCTATCCAACTCCCCTGTCCCCTGACTGTCCCCCCAGAACCTCTGCCCCATCCAACCTGCCCCTGCTCCCTGTCACCTGACTGCTCCCGGGACTCCCTGCACCTTATCCAACTCCACCCTAGCCCCCTTACCGTACTAATCGAGCAGCATGTCTGGAGGCCACGCGGCCTGCTGGAGTTTGCAGCCCCGCCCCCTTACCATGCTGCTCCAAGCGGCAGGAGCTCAGACCCTGCCAGAGCCACGCCACTGCAGGACATGGCGCGCTGAGGCTCGGGGAGATGGGAGACAGCAAGGGGGGGCTAGCCTTCCTGGCCGGGAGCTCAGACAGGCCGGGCAGGACGGTCCTGCAGGCCACCGTAGTTTGCTCACCCCGATCTAAGTAGTCCTCAGTCCAGAGTGTAGTAGGAAGAGAAGCTGAGCTATAAGCCCTTTTATTAGAGGCCAGGTATGAGGCCTGAGCTAAAGTAGTGGGCAAGCTTTGCTGATATAAAGCAAAGTTAGCAAAAGTCAGGCTGTGAGCAAGCGTTAGACTCTGCCTGCATGCAAGTTCACAGAATGTGGCAAGAACAGGGCTGATATTGCAGAAACACACATTCCTAAGATGTGCTAGGCACAGAGTACTCACGCAAACACATTCCAAAAAATGGTACCAGAACATCCCGATATTAAGGATGGTACAAACACATTCCCTATGGATAACAGAAGAACACTGACCCCTCCTGAAAGATCAGGTCAGTATGACAGTGTGATGAATGAATGGAGATGTTTTGATCAAACCACCATGTACAAGGATATGAGTGATAACTAGCATGTCGGGGCAATAACTAACTATGTCAGAGGGTAACTTGTTCGTATCAGGATATAAAGAGGTATCTCTAAGAGAATGCCTTGGTCCAGCCGAGTGGGGAATGGAAAGTCCTTCTATTCATTGAGCTGCGTGTTTTGTCGACAATAAATCTGGTGCTTTTGTATCTCAGTGGATCTTGTGGACTTTTGGCAATTTAATCTATGTCTGCTATGTCAGCTGTCTGTGGAGAGCTGGGGCAGCACACAGGGAGAAAACGCATATGCAGCCGAAAATCTAACAACACTGAGAACCCGTCTGTTCTGAGGAAGTTACCAGTGGTGGTTTCATCCGTTCTTAAAGGTTTTGACAACTCATCTTTCTGTGGGGGGTAACCACTTGGATCTATCTAGTTTCCCAGTGTACACTAGTCAAGGCTTTACATTGTCTAAAGACAAAAATTTTAGAGGACATGGAAGAGAACTCTTACTGTTCTCTCAGTGGAGGATCTGTTGATCTGACTTTGCAACTGGAACGTGGATCTATAGCTCATAAGAGATTAGTATAATTTGACTCTGTTATGGAGCATAGGCACACAGAAAGATCTGATCATTCCAAGTTAACAGAAACGTACTTTGGTGGTGTTCCAGGAACTGACTATAAAAAGTGCCACTTTCACTAGTAGGTCCCTTCCCCATGCGCTGTTTTTATGTCTGGTGCAGTGTCGTACAAGAGTGACAACCACCACCATTTTAGGGTGCTGTGGCAGTTGGAGGCAGTCATTCGTCATTCATCATAAATATGGTCTGTGCTGTAACTGGCTTCAGCATCCTCTGAGTATTCCAGTGAGAAGGTCCTTAGAGAGAGTTTCTGTTTCTAATTCCCATATTACTTTCATATCCCTGTCTCCTAGAAATAAGGAATTGGTTAAAAACTGGGGAAGGAGGAATAAGAGGAGGAAATGGAGGATTGTCATCTTCACTGTCTGTGGAATCTATGGTCCTTTCTTCTGTGTCACCACCTGAAGATTCCAAGGCCTTTCTAAAGATCATAAGCCAGATGCCCAAGGCTTTGGACCTTCCCCTCTGTTTAGCCCAAAATGAAAAGTCTCAGGATTTTTGATACGTTTTTGGGTGTGCAGAGAGCAAAAAGGCTGCTGACACAATGCTAAAGGTCTTTTGGACATAGCTAAGAAGTTGTGAGTTCATCTAGCCACACTACCAGCAATAGCAAAGGAAATGAATTGGTCAAATACAATCATATTTGTGGAGTACTTCGATGATACAGTGATGCGGGCCATATAAGAATGTAGATAGATCTTCAGTCTTCCTGTTCTAAAGATCCAAATATCAATTATCTATTTTTTTTCCATTGTGCATCTCTCATGCATTTGAAAAGGAAAATAGTGGCAGTGTAAGTCTTTTATGTCCCACTTTCTACCTCAAAGACATTGTTCCTCTGTCAAAGAGCAGCTTTCATGGCATCTCTAAAAGCCCCAAATAGGTTCTTTCCTCATCCGTTCCCCTTATAATACTTTTTGGGGATAGCCTGCTTCATGTTTCCTTTTCCATTTCAGTCAGACAAATGGGTGCTAGAAATGATGGGAAATGACAGTTGTTTTATATTTTTGATCTCTTTTTAGGGGTCTTTCTCACAAGAAGGTGCTGTGGGGGAAAAAATTACTTCTCTTTTAAAGAGTGGTACTATGGAAACAGTGTCTGAGTTCAAAGGCAAAGGCTTCTATTTCCTGTATTAATATTTTTCTTAAAAGAAAGTAAGGGTCTTTATCTTATCTCTATTCTAAAAAGCTAAACAAATTCATTAAGAATTAAGTCTTACATAGTTTCTCTGTCAAATATTTCTTCCATTATTTCACAACACAGGTTTAATGTGCTCTATCTCAGATGTTTATTTTCATATTTTTATAAGAAAAAGACTCAGGAAACTTCCAAAGTTCCAATTCAGCAGCAAGCATTTCCAATACAAGGTATTGACATTTTGCATTTTCCAAAGCCCCAGGGTATTTATCTGTGGCAGCTCCTCACTTAAGAAGACAAGTTTTCAAACCTGTCTGCACTTGGGATAATTTTGGTTTAGCTGGCCAATTGGCAAAGTGGCTCAAGATCTCTTGCAATCTGCCTGTTTCAGAGGCTGATCAAATGCAGAGAGAGTGCTGTTGGAACCTAGTCAAAGTCTGACTTTCACAAAGCAACTCTGAATTTCTCAAAGAGACTGGCATTGCTGTTGCTTTACACATTTGAAGTGTTAGAGACAGTGCCGCTAATCACAGAGCAACTAGTGCACCAGCCAGATTTTACCTCATGGTGTTGAGTGTCATGGTGCCATGAATACTCTTAACTCCCTGAGTAAGATTATGAATGATGCGTCTCCAGAAGGGGTTACATTTTGGACACAGTCCAAACTTATACAGTTTGAATGGGATTCTCTGTTTAATTAGATTCTGTGTTCAACACGCTCTTTCGCTCTGTTGCTACTTTCTAGTCTTCTGCAATAAGTGGTTTCAAAGACAATCTTTGAAGGAAAAATTGACATTATTCACCCACTAACTTACATTTGTAGAATGCGTTACCTCAGCAGATCCTCACTATCCTTGCCTCCTCTCTTCCTCAGAGACCTTCCTTTTGGGATGTTGTAAGTCAAAGAGGAGCAGAGTACAAATTCTGGATATACACTTGGGTTCTGGAATCCTTTTGTCCTAGATAGGCACAGACATCCTGGATGAATCACAGTTTGAGAACCTCTGAATTCACAAACCACTGGGGGATCATCAAAGTATTTGAATTGTCTATGGGTCTGCTTCCTTACTGTTGGTGAAGGATGTGAGTTGAAATGAGGCAATCCCACTGTCCTAGAAAGTTTCAGTTGTGCATGCATCAGCCATGAACATTTTCACCCCATGAATTTACAACAGCAACTATATGTAGTTGTAGTTGTTAATCTGTTGTTAAATCTGAGTTTTGTGATTCTTTTTGTGTTGTACACGAAAGGTTAACCAATGGAATGGGACTGTAGTCTGGATAATCTTTGGACCAGTTGCCCAATTCTGGGAAGCTAAAGGGGCATGGGAGAAAATCATTGGAGAATACTAATCATAGGGGAATACTGGGGGAAGAGACAAACATAGGAAATCAGAGGAAAGAGAAAAAGTTGGAAGTTTGAATATGGAAAAATGAAGAGAGTGCAAAAAAATTCAAAATAAACCTATTCAAGTGAGAAACAAGAAAAATCAGAAAGAAAAAAGTGATTTTTTTTAAAGGAGTGTCGAGGGTAAATCACTGTAGTTTGTTGAAATGTATTTAAATGTGGCTCTGGTTAGGAAGGCAAGCCTATATTTGACACACATTGCAGGTCAGGTGATGAGAGAGGGATCTACATTTCAATAGAATTTGGAAGTAGAAATCCTGGGATACATTTATTTCCTCACTGCATGATCCTCATGTATTATTAACCTCTCTCCTTTTTGTAAGATCCTGGGGGAGTTGCTGATTGGGAAGGGAGGTAGTGCGCAAGGGGATCTCTCTTATATAAACTCATTCACAAAATGAAGTTTGAGAATGCTTGATCTAATCCATAAAGCCGGATGCAAAGTGAAACTGCCTAGTATTTCTGGACACTCTGAAGCTGGTTTCAGACATATAGCACTCTTGTGCCTGAGCTTTGTACTTCTCCTTAACAGCTGATGGCATTGTTGGTTCCAAAGCAATCTGTTGTCCCAAGACATGTCCCAGGCAGGCACAGACTATTTGGGAGTGTGGTGGCAGGAAGCCAAGAATGCATGGTGAATTGGCCAGGCATACGTGCTTTGGAAACACTGCTACGTGGAAACGTGTTCATAATCAACTCCACTTGTTATAGAGAGCTTTGAATCTGCCCTATTCAGCCTCTCTGAATCAGTTATTTATAATTTATCTTGTTTCATTGGAGGATGGGCAGCTCTTTAATCTCACTGCCGCCAATGACTAGAAATTCCCTGCTTAACGCTGAGCTTCTACAAAATGCCACTGATTTTTTTTTTTCTTTTTGTCCTGTCATCACTGGAGAGGTCTGCTGCATGGCAGAACTTAATTCTGATAAGTAGTGTCTCCCACATCAGTACTCTACATCTCTCCAGTCACTTGCACCTTCCGTGGACAGGACAGAATTTGATTTCCAGTCAGAACTCCTGACATTTCAAAATATCTGGGATGGGGTAAGGGCTGCCATTGTGGCACCTTTAAAGGAACAAGTCAACTTATCACACTTTTATGTGTAAATATTTTGTTTACTATTATTAATACTGCCTAAGATTATTGTAACTGAAAAATAAGAGTTGTGCCTTTCTCTCCCAAACATCCTTTTTTGTTTACCTGTGAAAGTTGCTTCTTTACCAAGTGCTGTCAAAAGCACAGTTTCCCTGGTATAGTCATGTGGTTTCCCCCGTTTCATTCATAGATTCCAAGGCTGGAAGGGACCATTGTTATCATTAAGTCTGACCACCTCTATAACACAGGCAAGAGAACTCCCCAAAAATAATTTCCAGAGCAGAGCTTTTAGAAAAACATCCAGTCTTGATTTTAAAGTGGTGATGGAGAATCTACCACAATGCTTGGTAAATTGTTTGAATGGTTAATTAATATCTCTGTCAAAAAATTACACCTTATTTCCAGTCTGAATTTGTGTAGCTTCAACTTTCCAACCACTGGATTGTGTTATATCTTTCTCTGCTTATATTGAAGAGCCCATTAGTAAATATTTGTTCCCCTTGTAGTTACTTTTAGATTGTAATCAAATCACCCCTTAACTTTCTCTTTGTTAAGCTAAATAGATTGAGCTCTTTGATTCATCACCATAGGGTGGGTATTTTAATCCTTTTTTATGACTCTTCTCTGAACACTGTCCAATTTATCAACATCCTTCTTGAATTGTGGGCCCCAGAACTGCACACAGTATTCCAGCAGCAGTCATACCAGTGTCAGAAACAGAGATAAAACTTGGTAAGGCAACTCCCATCTTTTCATGTGCTGTATATTTTTCACTCAGTGCATCTGATGAAGTGGGTTATAGCCCATGAAAGCTTATGCCCAAATAAATTTGTTAGTATCTAAGGTGCCACAAGGACTCCTCATTGTTTTTAGAGATCTGTACTCCCACTTGAGAATTCCCTTTTTATGCATCCCAGGATCACATAAGCTCTTTTGATCACAGTGTCATTGGGAGCCCACATTCAGCTGATTATCTACCATTACCACCAAATCTCTTTCACTCATTGCTTCCTAGCATAAACTCCTCTGTCCGGTAAGTATGGCCTATGTTTCTCGCTGTATACAATTACATTTAGCGGTATTAAAATGCATATTGTTTGCTTGCACACAGTTTATCAAGCAATCCCGATTGCTCTGAATCAGTGACCGGTCCTTTTCATTTATATACTACTCCCCCAGTTTTTGTGTTCTGCAAACTTTATCAATGATGGTGTTGTTTTCTTCCTGTGGTTTGTGTGGGTCTTTCACACAGACATGGAAGAGAGAGAAACAATAAAAATTAGATACAGGTGATTGTAAATCCACACATATTGGTTTTGGGGCTCAAGAGCAAATGTGGATCTTAAATCTACATTTTAATTTTGACTAGGTTTTAGATCAGTGGTCCCCAAACTGGACAAAAAAATGTTGGGAACCACTGTTTTAGATTGTGGAAATATCCCTTTAAAATCCATCACCTGTCAGGCACTGCAAACTGGACAGAATATGGAAACAAGGGACTAAGATGGAGACTGGAGCTCTAATTTGCTGTCTGGTAGCATAGAGCTCTACCAGCAAATCACTTCTGGGGCATTTTTCCCTAACTGATCTTTCAGAGGTTGCACTTGTGAACCATTGGCAGTGAATGCATTGTGGGCTGGATTTACTGTTGCCCTGTTAATGCAAAGTGGGTATAAAGTTCTACTAATCTGAATGGCAGCATTTTAAATCTGCTTTGCACTTGAGTAAATGACTACACGAAGTACAGGGCAACAGTTAATTGGGCTCTATGGTGGCACTGGAAATGGGTTGGGGAATATAGATGCAAGGGGATGTATGGGGTGGAGTGGAAATTGGAGGAGGGTAAAATGACACTGGGTGTTGAGACTTCTAATTTTGGGTCCTGGAATAGGCACTGAAGTAGAAGTAACATGACTACTCTGTAATAGCCCTGTCCATTCCTGTCCCCTCCAGATCAGAGGAATCTGGGCATGTCCATGAGGGTAGAGCGTTCCACGCTAGATCAAGTGAAGAAACGCTTTGAAGTGAACAAGAAGAAAATGGAGGAGAAGCAAAAGGATTATGACTTTGAAGAGAGGATGAAGGAGCTCAGAGAGGAGGTGAGGCAATGGCAGATTTGCAACAATTCAGCATGACCTGAAAGAAATGACACCTTCATTGAAGGAAGCCACCATGAGTCTAACTATCAAATAAAAATGTGCTAAAAAGTTGGCAGCAGGTGCTCCCAGTACACCAGGATCTCTGCAGGGTTAAAAGAAGGTCTTCTGTGTCCCCCCAAAAAGCCCTTTCTCTGAATTGTCAGAGCAGTTGTTTTCATACAAAACTGTCATCTTCATGTTCTCAGCCATAGTGACACTGATCAGAATATGTAACATTCAATATATCAACTCCCATAACCTGCATGTGGTTCCAGGGCTCAGAAACTGGTAATTAAAACTGACTTTTCCTATATTTCCTTGGAGTGCTGCCATGGCTTCTGGTGCTGAGGTAGGAGAGGAACTTCCCTATGTTTACTGCATCTGTGCCACCCCTCGGGGTGCCAGAGCTTTAGGAAGCCTGATATGTGCACACAGGAACTCTGTTAAAATCAAGTGCCCCATGTCACCTCCCTCCCTCTTGAACATGTTTTTAAATGGCAAAGCCCTGTAATGAAGATTTGCCTCCGATTAAATTTCAAAATATCCAGGAAAGCGCTTCTGGGAGTTGAAAAGCATCTTGTACATGCCAGTGCTCTTTGCTGCTTTTATTTCCTATGAATGGACATTACAAAATAAATATATAAATAAATAAATGTGTTCCTGGTACATAAGACTTCCCTGCCCACTACAGCAGGGGTTATCCATAGGGCCACCAATGGAATCCTAAAACATGGCCTCCAACTATACTGGCTTGGTTGGGACAAAACTGGTCAACTGCAGGCTTTGTTGCTGATGAACCCAAGGAATTTTTATTAATCTATTTAGGGAAATACAAATGCAGAGACATATTAGGGGTGCGGGAAACTCCTTGGGATGAAAAACTGATGAAAATCTACATATTCTAAAAAATAAGCAGCAGCTTATTGGTGTCGCTACTGAGTGTGGCTGTTTTAGACTAAATCCCCTGTGGTGGAGTTACAAAGCAATAGATATGCAGGTGGTGATAGAAACACTGTGAGACCTTGAGCTCCAGCACCAACAGGAACTGCTGCTGAGTTGGGAGCTGAAGTTGCACTTCTGCATACCCTCAGCACAAGTCTGGCGCTGTTCCAGGGCCTGCGATCTTCGTAGAATGCTCTAATCAGAATGTTTCAATGAAAAACCCTTTGAAGCCCCCTCTCCCCCGCCCCTCTGAGCCACTCATAACTCAGCTTATGTTCCACTGAGCAGCTGTCACTCTGCTGCACCAAAAGCCGTCAAACAGTGACATTGTCTGTAGCTGTCATTTGGCACCACAGTTGTTGGAACAGGGTATCCGTACAAGATAAACATCTCCTGTTTTAAAAACAACTCTCCTTTTGCCTTGTTGAATTTCTGATTAAGTCTTTGGCATTTGTTTAACAGAGGAAGCTGAGAATCACACACTACTATTGCAATCACTGTTCCCTCTAACCTGTACGCGTGCACACAGATCCTAAACCCCGCACACATGGCAAAACAGCACACACAAAAATTTGCACAGAAGCATTTTTTTGCGCACACGGCCTGTCAAAACTTAGAGGGAACATTGATTGCAATATAATCCTCTTAGGTGTAATTTACATGTTAGGATCACTGGACCATGACCTTTCCCTGTGGGAGGCCACTCTCCTCTAAGTCCACCACTTTCCTTCCATCCATTGTTTGTTCTTCAGACAGAAAAGAATCCTGTCTTCCTGCACTGGTGATAGAAATTTGACTGACTGGTAAGTGTCCAGACGTTCTATTTTAAAGTGTTTGTGGTATAAGAAAATTAGAATCACACTGCATTCCATTCTTTGTATTGCAGGAGGAAAAGGCCAAAGCCTATAAGAAGGAAAAACAGAGGGAGAAGAAGAGGAGGGCAGAGGAGGACTTGACATTTGAAGAAGATGATGAAATGGCAGCAGTGATGGGTTTCTCTGGCTTCGGCTCTACCAAGAAGACTCACTGATCAGCTCTGGACTTTCCCCTTTCTTGATACAGATTGTTTATACCCCCAGGACTCTGGAAAACTCTTCAAAGACTTGGCAGAGAATTTGTATGGAATTCTCCCACTAGACATTGGTTGGAGGAGTTGGGAAGCAATTCCACATTCAGCCTGTGCTGCAGAACAAGCTCTGTCCCTAGTCATTAATGCCCCACTGGCTGCAGAGATACCATAACCTTAGCCTAACTGGCAAACCTCTAAATTCCAAATAAAGACCTTTCAATTAGCCTCTTTTCCACAAATTCCCCCTCTCCCATCCTATAGTAAATTCCATGGAGTTCTCATGGTTTCCGTCTTTGATTCTTTTCATCTTTTGTGAGGAGTCTGCAAGCTGAATGCTCCTGGAAACCCCATCGGCCTTTAGCCACCTCATTCTTTATACTAGTCCTGGCTGCTTGTCCTTCTGTGTTCTGTGGCCTTGTGTGTGTGCAGGGAAACATCCTGTTGGGTACCTGTTAGTGTTAAACTAATAAAATTCTGTACAGATGGTATGGTTCAGGAATTGCTTGTCCATCTGAGAAATGGGTATACTTTTTGTTTGCTGAAAATACAGATAATTCTTTAATTTTTTTTAGAATGTGTAACTAAAGGAATTACACTGTAATGAGTGTTAAATATGGATCGTATAGGTTGAATTTTTATTTCTTTTGTTGAGGAGGACTTGAGGCTTTTTGGACACTGGGTTTGCTGAAACTTTTTGTATTTTATCTGCAATGGACTCTATTTTATTTTCACTATTTCCTTGTGTTCAGTAGTGTAATCAGAATTTCTTTAGCTAAGGTGAGGAATCCCTTTCTGGGACTTACCTAGGATAGAGCTAAAGGGAAAACAGCAGAGAAATATGTGGAATTTGCCTAAAATAAATACATTTGTTTGAAACTATCAGATTGTTTTGTAGGGAATCTTGCTTTATTCTTTTTAAGTGAGGACTTGAGAACAGAACAGGGAATGGCTTTCAAAGTGTGTGTGTTTGACATGTGGGTTTTCTTTTCTTTTGTGTGGGTGGGTGGGGAGTGGGGGTGGGGATATCTTTGGGTCTGGTATGCATTTGGTAGGAAATCCCAGATTGGAGTTTCTTGCCTCAGCTATAATAAATGGACTCTAGTATTTAATGGCTGTTGTTGTATGTCCCTAAATATTTCTGATCTTATTTGGGACTTCTTTCCCATCGTGCATCTATCTGGGGACCTGCTTTCTGAACCACTTCAGATCTCCTAGTCCCCAAATCCTTCTCATTGCCCCTTTTATTTAGTTCAGTCCAACCCCCTGTGACTCAGCTGCTTTTTCAGGTTTGAAGGATTTACATCTCGTGTCGCTGATTTTCATAGTGCCATCCTTTTTATATTGATGGGATCATTGTTCTTGCCGCTCCCTGTGCCTTTGTGAAATCGCAGACTCAAGGAAAGGCTGCAGTGTGTTTAGCCTTCTCTTTCTAATACACACAGAATAAATCCTGTAATACTTTTCTGCTGTTTTAATTCCTTAATTTTAGACTGCTGACAGTTTCATTGCCTCAGATATTTCCACTTCAATTCAGATTATAATCCTCATTGAAGATGCTATTGAAATGATATACAGCCGGTAGCATTGCCAGCTGAGATACAACTGTCCTTGGTGATTTGACCCTTGAAACTCAAAAATCCTTTTACTGTGGCTCAGGAACGTCCATGGTGCACCAAGTGGAAAAATGAATTGCATTCCAGCCACGTACCTGTCCCTGTTCAAACCAGAGCACAAAACTACATTTAAATGAGCGAGAGAAAGGAAGCTTGTGATTGTACCCTCAGTGCTTGTTGGGTGTGGGGGAAGGGATTACACTGCCATGTAGCTGTTTCATGCACATTAAAAGTTTAGGATGTTTTAGATGAGATTTTTTACATCAGCCATTTTACCCTGGGTAATGGCTTTGCAGCCAGCTACGGCCCTTCAGTCTTTTGCTCAGACACATTTGCAAACCGCTCATGACTGCAGACTGAACTAATTAAGTTTGGTTTGTGCTGATGAAAAGCAGCATGGTCCAGTGGACCATGGATAGAAGTGGGCACCAGGGCAAACCTCCTGTGTCCTGTTCTTGATTTGCTGCATGACCTTGAGAAAGATAACTTCACAGGTATGTGCCTCCATTTCCCTTTATGTAAAATGAGCACATGCTACTATGGGGATTAACTAATGAATGTCTGCATAATGATTATGTTGTAGATTCCCTGCCCCCAAGACATACAGTCCTTGCTCATTGGAGCAGGCAAAGAGGGTGGCATTTGAGGAATAGTTGGCAGGGTAGTGACCATGCTCCGGTTAGTCCAATTAAAGACTATGTCACCCAGCTTGTCTTTCAGGTTAGCACAAGACAACTGAGGTCTAGGTGAGTTCTTGACTCCGTTTGGTAGCACTTGCAGATGTGGCCATTAAAGGATTACCAGGCCAGGGATGTTACTTTACTGGGAGAGCTGACCCCCAGGGTCACTGTACCTGACTATCTTGGGTGTGTGTGTGTCATACTTCACTAGCAGGGAAGGATACAGCTCTGTCTCCCAGCTGCCTTGGAGAAGAGGGAAATCCCTTGGCAGAATAGTGGGGGAAGGGGAGGAGCTGTTTTTCATTTGCATGATTTCTTCCCCCTTCCACATTAAAAGCCTTTTACCTAAACCCAAGCCTGAGGCCATCCCCCTTTGCTGGGCCTAAGCTTCCTCCTACACATGCCAGTATGTCTGCCTGCTTCCTCAGTCCCAGCACTGTGGCGATGCTCTCAGGGGGAAGGCTCTTTGTCTTGGTTACTTGCTGGGAGCAGTGGAGTGTGCGGTGGCGGAGATACAGGCTCATGCTGGATTCCCAGCAGCAGGAGCTGCCTCCAGCCAAGGATGAAAAGCCAGTTTCATGGGAGGAAATAATATTTAGCAAAAAGGAAAAAAAAGAGAGAGAGATAATTTCTTGCACTGCGCATTAACCCTCTGCTCCCCAGCCTGCCTGCCACTGAGCATTAACCCTTCATTTCCCTCCCTCTAATCCCTCAGCACAGAGCATTTAACCCTCTGCTCCCCGCTCTCCAGCACCTCCTCTGATGAGTATTAAACTGTGTCCCTGTTGGGGTGATATTCCTGGTGGGGGAGGGAGGAGAGGCATAGCCTTCCTACCAGGCAGGAAATGCTGTCTCCAGGGTTCAGATCTAGCACAAGACTGGACATGCTCCCTCCCTGCATATCCAGGCACAATTCCCGCTCTGGCTCCCCACCCTTCCCCAAGACTTTATGCCACACTAACCACCTCCAAGGAAGCTGGAAGGTGTGGACCTGGGGGAGGAGGCCCCCTGGTATCGCTGCCCACCCTACTCCCAGGGCTTAGGGCACCTTTCAGTGAAATTCTCTTACCAGCTTAAACTTGGACATGGAGTGGTGGGGTTCACAGCCCATATCCTGCTGTCTCCACTGCACCTCACCCTATATATCAGGGGTGGGCAAACTACGGCCCGCAGGCCACATGTG
Organism: Dermatemys mawii; assembly: GCA_007922305.1. Classification (NCBI taxonomy): domain Eukaryota; kingdom Metazoa; phylum Chordata; order Testudines; family Dermatemydidae; genus Dermatemys; species Dermatemys mawii. The sequence continues at coordinate 105,356 of ML677354.1, read as the reverse complement.
GCCTGCTGGCCATTTTTATCCAGCACGCGAGCTGAGCAGGGGGAGTGGTGCCAGTGACCCCTCCTCCCCTCCTAGGGGCTGGGCAAGCGCGAGGAGCCGAGACCTTGCGCTCCTGACCCGGGTGCCGGGCTGAGCTGTGGGGAGCCACAGTGCGCCCGGCGCTCCTGTCCAGGGGGCCCAGCAGAGCTGCGGGAAGCTGCGGGGTCCCGCACTCCCACTCAGATGCGGGGCCTAGCTCAGGGAGCCGCAGGGCCCCGCGCTCCTGGGCAGGGGCCAGGCACAGAGCAGCGAGCCGTGGGGCCCCATGCCCGGCTGAGCAAGGTAAGCAAGAAGGGCGGAGTGGGGCGGCTTGGGTGGTGGTGAGGGTGGGTTGGAGGTTTTGGGAGGGGGCAGTCAGGGAACAAAGTGCAGGGGGCTTAGATGGGGGTGGGGTTCCTGGGGATGGTGGTTAGGGTGGGTGGGTTTTGGGAAGGGACAGTAAAGGAACAAAGAGCAGGAGGGCTTAGATAAGGGGTGCGGTCCCTGGGGGTGGTGGTTAGGGTGGGTAGGTTTCGGGAGGGGTCAGTAAGGGAACAAAGAGCAGGGGGGCTTAGATGGCGGGGGCCCCTGGGAGGCAGTTAGAGTTGGGGGTCTCCAGAAGGGGCAATCGGGATGGGGGGCTTAGGTACAGGGTGGAGTCCTGGGAGGCAGTTAGGGTGGGGGGTCTCGGGAGTGGGCAATCACGGGACAAGGTGTGGGGGGGTTGGATGGGTCAGGGGCTCTGAGGGGGCAGTCATGGGGCAGGAAGTGGGTGGGGGTCAGATGGGAGCAAGGCCAGGCTGTTTGAGGAGGCACAGCCTTCTCTACCTGGCCCTCCACAAAATTTTGAACCCCCATATGGCCCTCGGGCCAAAAAGTTTGCCCACTCCTGCCATATATGCATGTATTTTACTTGGAGTAGGTTGAGTACTTTTCTTGGCCAGCTCCCATAGGTTCCCCAAGCATCTCTTGCTTCCTGGCTGGCTTTGGCTCAGCTGTTATTTTGTAAATATCTGAGCAAACTCTGCTGGGATTTCAAGTCCTGTGGGTTCTGCCCTCGCTTTCGCTTCCCCAGAGACCATTGGGAGCCCTGAGTCAGAGTAACCACCTCAGAGGAGCCGGTCATGGCCAGGGATTGACCCTGGGAGCATGAGGAAGAGTAGAATTTGCATCTGAAGAGCTCTGCATAAGCTCGAAAGCTTGTCTCACCAACAGAAATTGGGCCAATAAAGGATATTCCTCACTCACCTTGTCTCTGCTCTATAGTGAAATACACAATGGGTGCGGCTGGAGCCTTGGCCAAAGCAGAACTGCATTGAAGGGAGGGGTGCTGTGTTAGGCAGGGGAAATGACCAATTACCCCCCTTTCAAACACACCCTCAAACTATTGTGATGTATGCCAGCCCCAGTCCTGTAGCCCTTGCTCAGGCAGAGCTGCTGCTAGCCTTGCCTGAGAAAGGACTCAGGGCTTCAGGATGTGGCCAGCTGTAGGGGATTCTCTTACTGTTTAATGCGATGAAATATTTATAGGAGCACTTGGAAAAGCGCATAGGCTTTTATGTCAGCCTCTGAAAAAAACCTCAGCTTTCACTAGCTCTCCAATTCATCTAAGCCATCTATCCCAGCACTTATTCTGGCCTCATAACCATGATAGTGGAGTGCCTTACAGAATTACAGAGATCTGCCCTGTGGCCTCATCACTGCCAATGTTCTTCACATTCTTCTCCCCACGAGAGGGCAGAGTGGATATCATTATTAATATTGCTGCTCTGAGAAAGCTCAGGCGACGAGCAGCCCTATGAAACACTTGACAAGGGTGAGACAGCTGCTGTGCTGCACTGGCTGCATATTACACTTATCAAAACGGCTTTGCTGTTACCTTGTGCTGCCACTTCTGTTTGTTGTAACCACCTTGTGTGTCTAATGTTATAGGCAGACTGTAATCTCTCTGAGGCAGGGACTTTCTTTGTATTATATGAGTGTACAGCACTTAGTGTATATAGGGTCCTGATTAGTCCCGTGGGAGCTACTATAATACAAATAATAATAATCATTCATGTGTTTTGCCCTGCAAGAGGTGAGAGTTGCAGGCATTGTGACTTCTTGGGCAAGGGAATTCCATAAGCTAGAACCATGGCCCAGCTTTGCAAAGGTATTTAGGTGCCAGAGCTGGTGCTAGCCCATTGGGGTCATAAGCAAGAGTATTTTTGGTCCCCTCTACACAAACTAAAAGAGAGAATAGGGGGCCCTCTTGAGCTGCTCAGGGCCTTAAAGAAATATTTAGTCTGCTTATACCTACAGCCAGTTTGATTAGGCACCCAGCTCCCATGGGAGTTAGGTGCCTAAATCCCTTTGTGGATCTGGGCCTGTGTCACTGGATGGCTCCTAACCTCTCTTGCCTTTGATCAAAGTCACCAAAACCCCACTGCCCTTGGCATGAGCCTGCAGAATACCCAGGCGAATACATCTCAAGCTTTACTTGGCAATTTTGGTATTAAAAGACCAGATTTTAGTATTTCATACCTGTTTAAAACCTACTGACTCTGTGTTTAACTACTTGTCATTAGCTACATTCCTTCCCAGAACATATGCTAATCCTGTCCCAATTAAGTAACAGCTAATCACTATCAGGCTGAATCGCTTTCATGAGAGACATCCTGGTAAAAGAGCCATCCTAATTTACTTTATCCCACTAATGTTGGTGTCGCATATAGAGTCTACCTGCCATACTAAACCACTTTGGAAGTTACATATATTCAGCAATATCGTATTGCAGCAGTGGCTGGGGGTGGGGGAGGGAAAGGGTAAAAGATAACTATCTGGTAAGACCCTGCACAACAGTAGGGCAGGGACCAATGGGCAGATTCTTATGCTTACTAAATACACCATAGACTCTTTAATGTCTACACATAGCGCACAAGGGATATGTCTCTACTCTAGTGCTCAGACTCAGGCTTGAGCCTAACATCCCCTTCTGTCTACATACAATTCTATCTGACTTGAACCTAGCTCCCCTGAAGCCAGCAGGAATGGAGGGTTTAAGCCCAGAGCCTGCAGATACTCAGGCCCAAACTCCATTGTTTTGCAGTGTAAACACAGCTCGAGCCTCGGCACCCCCAGATTTGGATTATGAGAGTCCACTAAAACTATACCACCATCCTATGGGATAGTGTCTTTAGTTCTTTCTAATCCAAGACTGGCAAATTGGCTTTCAGGAAATGGAAGCCAAACCCTTGGATCAGGTAGAGCTGTTCAGTGTTTAATCTTTCCATTTTATCTGGCTACTGAGCAGCAAGGAGAGTGAACCTTAGCTATGGTCACTGATACTAAGAAATCCCTTACCAAGTATGCTGCTAGCTGGTCAAAGGAGCTGTGACGTTATCTGATTAAAATATGATCATGTAGATAGATCATTGTTGCTATCACTGTTATGAAATTGCAACAAATCTTGTACAAAAGGTGGTCAAGTAAGATGTCTCTGGAAAGGGTATGACTTGCTAGTTATGCTTATGCTTTGTATGTATGTATCATGTTTGTATTTGAAGTTGACTGTTGGTAATTAGCCAGCTCCTCTTGGAGGGACTATTCACATTGAGTGGCCCATCAAAAGAACATTTAACTCATAATGGAAGACTCCCATCTGCCCTGAATGGACTTTCCTGTGAACTTGCTGTTTGAAGTATAAGTAATGACTTGTACTATGACTAAGCATAATCATGCATGGACATGTGACTTGCCCATGTGACACCAAACACCATCTTGTCACCTGTGATTTTCCACTAGCTATGCTGAGGGATTTGTTTGAAACAATGGGTTTCCCACCACATGACAAAAGCTATAAAGGGCCCTGGAAACACCTCTGTTTTGCCTCTTTCCTGCTCAGACCTCTGGACTTATTCTGAAGGAGGCATTTCTAACCAATGGACTGAGGACCTTCCAATGATTTGGAAGCAACCAAAGACTTGAGTTAAGCCAACAGTTTATTCCATAGCTGCTACAAGCCTGAATCAAGAACTTTGCTGTTACTGTATGTATTTGATTCCTTTACCCAAATTTAACTCTTACCTTTTTATAAATAAACCTTTAGATTTTAGTAACTAAAGGATTGGCAACAGCATGATTATTGGGTAAGATCTGAGTTACATATTGACCTAGGTAAGTGGCTGATCCTTTGAAATCAAAAGAATCTTTTGTTTGACAGGAATGGTTTTAAAGAACCACTATCTGTAACTCTAGTGTTTTGGTGGTGATACAAGGATTGGAATATCTAAGGAAACTGCTTTCCTGATTTCTTGTGAGACAGTGTGGCGAGACAGAACTTTACTTTTGTTACTGGTGTAACCCTTCTGCCTGTCAGAGTTAGCAGCAACAAGGGCCAGGTTCAGTATTTAGGGGTTTCTTTTCAATAACAAGGCAAAACTAGCTCAAGCCCCCACCCAGAGACCTTGCATAATTACATGCCACCCCCTTGGTTGCCTCTAAGAGGCAATACTTCCCCTCTCACAAGTACAGAGTCTGAGTATAGCAAAAGCCTTTTAATAAAGGAGGGAAACAATGTAGCATTATGTGGGGAAATACCACAAACAGGATTCATAACACAAACCATGAGCAAAAGACCTACCCCCAAGTAAGTTTGGCAGCATTCTTTTCCCCATCCTAAAGTCCAGCAACCCACACCCCACCCACTGTTTCTGTCCTTGATCAGTGCAGCTCCAGAGTGGTTCTCGAATCCAGCAACCCAATAGTCACTCCACTCACAGTTTGTGTCCTTGGTCAGTACAGCCCCAGAATTCAGAAGCTCATCTGCAGAGTTTACCTTCCTCACTGTGTGGAAGTGGGGGAGGTATAGAGCACCTTGCATGCTCTGCTGCTCCAGTCTCTCCACCAGTCACTTACCAACTTGTCTTCAAGCCTTTGCTACCCCCCCCCCCCTTAGTGATTTCAGCTGTTAATAGAGGAGCTTCTATACTGGTACACTTAGAACTATTAAACAAAACTTCATCTAACTCTTAAACCTAGAAAACTTGTGATTTCAGCTCTGTAGTATATAACTTAACAAAGCTTTATCACACTATTGAGGGGGGAAAAAAAAGACCCACATACACACATCATTCTACACCCTTTCTCAATTCACTGGGATTTGGCACCATGTCCCTTGCCTGGCGAGTGCTACTCAGTTGAGGGCAAGTCCTTCTGTCATAAAATTCCAGGTATAGTTCTACTGTTCTTGATTCACATACCAGGATAACAACACTTTATTACTCCTGCCCCAATAACAAAGAGACTGGGGATCTCACAGCAGCCAAAGTGACCATTTGGGCAAGCAGTCCTATTATGGTAGGCAGGATGGGTGTGCCTATGCAAACAAAATAAGCCCCTGAAATCCTTTTCCACAGATCACCACCAGATGTCAGGGTAGAGCTCATTCTGACTCTGCTTAGGCTGGTTTGGTAAATGTTATGGGGGAATAACTACCAGCTTTGGAGTGTATTTTTCATATTTCTCAGCAGATTGTTCTGAATTTGGTATTCTCAGTTGTGACCCACTGAGGCACAGTTACAGGAGCACAGTCAGATTTTGGTTAATCTCCAGTGTGAGGTGAGCAAACAGTTCAATTTTAGCCTGGGTGGCCGGTAATGGAGACTGGGGGCGGTTAAGCCTCCCCAAACTTCAGCTAATACTCCCCGCTGCAACCTCAGGGCTGGGCCACGGAAGGACTCACAGCTCCTCTGGGTATTCTGGGCTCAGGGCTCGTCCCTGGCTGGGGCTTGGGGCTCCTTCAGACTGCTCTGGGTGCTGGCGGGCCGACCTGGGGTCGGGGCTGCTCTGGGCACTGGTGAGCCAGCTAGGGTAATCAGGGATGCTCCAGGTGCCAAGCAGGTTTCTGGGCTGCACCAGTGGTCTGGCTCGCGAGATCAGGGCGGGGGATGCTTTGGGCAGAAGAGGCAGGGCAAGGGTCTAGCCTCCCTGAATGGGAGTGCTCGTGTTGCCCATGAATTTTAGTGAGATTTCCAGGAATGAAATAGTGAAGAAGCTGGCAGCGTTGGGGATACATTGGACCAGTGACCAACTTGAGGAGCAGTTTAAGCAGCTCAGGAATGACTACTGGAAACCCAGGTATGAGAACCTAACCTCTGAGAAATTGCCATCTTCTTTCCCCTTTTACAAGGCATTTGCCCATGTGTTGGGTACTGCACTGAGCCACTAGCAGTTCACAAAAGCCTGGTCAGCCAGAACGCAACCTTCACAGCCCTGAATACAGTGTAGGAGTGGAGGGAAGCCAGCAAATGCCACATGAGGCTGCTAAAGAGATTCTTGTGCTCAAACCCATCCCCAAGGACACAGGCACTGACTTTCCACTTTCCCCAGGAGTTCTCGATCCCTGCTACTCCCCAGGCCTTGCTCCCATTCGCAGGGCTGGCTTCAGCATTTTTGCGGCCCCAAGCAAAAAAATCAAAAACAATAATACAAAAAACCGAACACCCCACTGGAGCACCAGCTGAGCAAAAAAAAATAATAAATGGAGGCCGGAGTGAAAAGTGCTGCCCTAATATTGGCCTAAGGGCTGCCGCAAGCACATGCTTCCCAGGCTAGTGCCTGGAGCCAGCCCTGCCCATTCCACCCTTTCCCCCAAGGCCCCACCCCTTCACTGCCTCTCCCCGCTCTTCCTTCTCCCTCTAGCATTCCCCACCCTTGCTCCTCTCTCTACCCCGCAACACATCCTGCATGCCACTGAACAGCTGATCATGGCAGATGGGAGGTGCTGGGAGGGAGAGAAGCTGATTAGTGGGGCTGCCGGTGGGTGCTGAGCACCCACTATTGTTTCCTCGTGGGTGCGTTAGGCACAGAGCACCCACGGAGTTGGTGCTTATGTTCAAGAAGGCTTTGCCTGTGGAACACATTCTGAGTCCCTACTCAGAGGAGCTTTTTAAAACTTCCCTGGAGTAACAGCCTGCCACAGAACTGGCAGCAGAAACCCAAAAGGCAAAAATAGCCCTTCAACCTGGTAAGTTTCTGGATCCGTGTTTGTTGTTACTGATGTAGGAATGAGAGGATTTCTGGTTTATGACCCAATGCAAAACGTATAACAAACTGTGGGCAGCAACATATATCTGCTAATGGCGGATTGCGCATCAGTGCCTTGATGTCACTCCCCTTCCCCTACATGAAGTGCATCTTTGGAAAAATCTGGGCCCCCGGAGCATGAGCTCAACAAGGAAACCTAGCAAAGTTGACTATGCTGGTAAAGGTGAATGGGATAGAAGTGCTGGGGCTTGTGGATTCAGGGTATGTCCAGACCCTTGTATGGAGCTCTTTGGTTCTCACCTGGGGGCAGCATCTTGTTACAGCATGTGTATGGGGACATGAAGCTGTATCGCCACATTTAAGTGATTTTAATAGTGGTGGAGCATACAAAACCCCTAATGGTTGGCCTAGCTCCCTATCACATTATTATCAACCTAGACAATAACTATTTTGGGGAGTTGTTTATCCCTCTCCAGAAATCAGGTTTCCTAGTCTTCACTCACAGGCTTGCCTGAGCCAGTGAACTTGGGAGGGATGAGAGAGATTGCTGATCCTGGGGAGCTGACCCAGCAAGACAAGGCCCCATCCCAACCTGACGGGAAGACCACTCCTTTATTTGAGGCTAAAATTCTGGCCCAGTTGTCCAGTCATAGAAGAACAGGTAGACAACATGCTGAGCTAAGCATATACCCATGTAGCAATAGTAAATAGAGAAAACATCAAACTCCATCAAGAGGCACTGTCCCCACACTTAGAAATTCAGGGTGACTGCCTATATCACATCGAGAAGGACCGGCAAACCGAAGAAGTTCAGAGTCAGATTCTGGTGCCCTGACCCTGCCAGAGGGAGGTTATGTGATTGGCACATGCCATATCCTTTGTGGACATCTCAGGAGGGAGAAGATGTTAGTCCAAATTTTAATTTAGTTTTTTTGGCCTGGACTTTACAAAAATGTTCCATATTTTTGTGCCTCATGCCCATAGTGCCAGCTCACAGCCCCTGAGCCAACAGAGAAAACTCCCTTGATTCTCCTCCTGCTAGTAGGCACATCCTTTGAGCAGATTGGAATGGACATAGCTGGCTCACTGGAGAAGAGCACCATAGGCTATATAGGTTCTTTTCAGTTATAGTGGAGTATGTAACCAGGTACTCTGAAGATGTACCATTACACTCTATGAACACCAAAGCGGTTGCCGCTGAACTTAAAAAAATCTTCACTTGGGTTGGAGTGCTGTGGAAAATCTTAATGGATCAGGGAACAAACTTCATGTCTGAGATGATACAGCAACTGTGCTAATTATTGAAAACCAAGGTCCTCAGAATGTCTGTCCACCATCCCCAAATATATGACCTGGTAGAATGGTTCAACAGACAAGAGGGTAAGGAATGGTGTCCCGAGTCTCTGTTTGTTTGTCAGAGGTGGGTGATGGATGGCAGGAGAGAGATCACTTGATCATTACCTGTTAGGTTCACTCACTCCAGGGCACCTGGCATTGGCCACTGTCGGTAGACAGGATACTGGGCTGTATGGACCTTTGGTCTGACCCAGTATAGCCATTCTTATGTTCTTATGTATTGACAGTTCCTGCTCACACCAGAATCCCAGGGAAAAACAACTTTTTCCATCCCCTTCAAGCTCTTCCAATTCCAAACAATGCCTTTTAGACTATATGGGGCATCAGCCATGTTCCAGCAACTAATGGACCGGGTCCTCCAACCGCATAGGAAGGACGGCCTGACAGCGAACCCTACTAAATTTAACCTCAACAACAATGAGACCACCTATCTCAGGTACACTTTGGGAAAAGGCCCAGTGCAACTCTTGATCAATAAGGTCCAGACCCTCCAGACATGCCCCACACCTTCCTCAAAGAAACAACCGGTTTTTAGTGTTGGGATAGTTAAAAGTAAGAAATACAAAATGGAGTCTTTGACATATGACTTCAGGATTCAGTCCTTGTTTACCTCAGGGGCACTGATTCTAAACTAGCCCCAACTGGTCAGGATGGGATTTTCCCGCCTTTGAGGCCCGGACATTCCGTTTGTTTTCCCGCCCAGACCCATGAAGGTTCTATTACCTCAGACTTGTTTGGCATTGCCATTTGGAACAGTCCACTTTTTCCTGCCTTGACATCTATAAAAGACTGACGCCTGTGTGGATGCGCTTGCTGTCCATCTGAGTGGCAGCCTGTGCGCGGAACGGGTCTCATCGTGGTTCCAACCAGATCAACGAGAGTAACACCTATCCTGAAGACATCGGAGAAAATCCTCAACACCTACCTTGTCCTGCTGTTCCATCTCCAAAGTCTTCTCTTCCGTGGGGATTATCATCTAGCCATTGGACTCAGAGTTTTTCCTTGACGGCTTTCCACTAGCCCAATAGCTGAGGTCCTGAGCACCATCACCGCATACAATTCTGCACCTAAAATTAAGTAGGGAGAAATCTATCTTTGTTATAGGGTATTTGGCCAAGGGTTTATCTGGGTCTGGGCTTCATGCCCCATTGAACTCACTGTCATTATTGTTCTTGATATTGGTTGCAGTACTGGTTTGTGTTTGTGGGGGTTTTTTTCTTTCCCCTTCCCTACCAATTGTATTCTTATTCCTGATACATATCTCTTTGTTTTCACCTTACTTACCTGTCTCCTCTTCATTATACACCACACCATACCTGGGGTATTGGTCCACTGGGGGATTAGATACCAGAGTGGGTGGTATCTGCACTTCTGGATGAAAGGAGTATCCATTTTCTTTCCCTCTCCCACACCTGATTTATTTTAAGGGTTACCTTTTCCCGCCTTTGAGGCAACATTAGGATTGGGTGGGTACTGCCATCGATTTATTCCAGGGTTCTCAACCATTGTGGCCCCTCTAATTAATCTTCTCATAAATGTGTCAGAGGATCCAGTGGACCAAGGCTTGTTCCCTAGGGAGAGAAGCCACTCTGTGATTGAGAAAGAGGTGCTGGCAGTGCAAGGATCTATGGACTCACTCTGCTACTACCTTCTAGTCACAGTCCATGCATCCCCATAGGATGGCTATGTGTCATGAAGGATACTAATCCACGAATTCTGAGGTGGTACCTCTTCCTCCAGCCCTTCTCTTTCTGCATCCGAAACTGGGTTGGAAGAGCCCACATGAGTGCTGACTTCCTTTCAGGAGTTGGAGGAGAGCAGATGGGGGTGGGGGTGGGTGAGGGGTCAAACCCCAAATGAGTTTGTAAAAGGAGGAATGTGTGATGAAGCAGAGAAACTGCTCTCAAGCATGGCAGGGGTAAGAAGAGTCTTTGGGTCCAGCTAGCCCCACCCCTTTATGCCTGTTTTCAGTGCCAACCCTGGGGAGGGGAGAAAAGGAGGCAATCTGGCACAGTTCAGGGCTGACAGGCAGAGGTGGGAGCTAGCTGTCTCCCTGCTTGAGGGAAAGGGTTACTAGCCTGCCAGCTGAGGCAGTCACCGGGGAGTAAGTACCATCTCCCCAGCCAAAGGAGACTGTGGAGGAGATCTAGAGGTTCCGGCAACTGAGGTAATTGTGTGACTGAAGCACAGAGACATTGTGGGGTTTGGCCTCACCAAACATACGGCTGCTCCACCCATAAGAGCCTGGGACTGGAACAGGGTGCCACCCAAGATCCCCGTGGGGATGCTATGGGAGGCAAGTCATCCTAACAAATTGGACTATAGGGGCTGTGCCCCAAACGGAAGGGACAGTGGTAAGAAGTAGCAGAGGCCAGTGGATTTCGATTCCCTGCTGAGAGGGCTTCTTTTTCAGGGACTGACTCACACAGGGTCCTGGGCTGGGATCCAGTGGAGACAGAGGGCCCAAGTCACTCTATACCACTGCCTAAAAGACCGAGGCACCTTGACCAGGAAAATGCAGGGCCTGAGGTTGGGTACTCCAACCACTAGGATGCCTTGCCAAACATCCTACTATACACCTCTTGGGGCAAACTAATACTTTATAGTTGTTAATGCTGCTCTCCTATCTGATGATTTACAGTTGCAGAGCAAACCCTTAAATATTATCTTATAAGATGGGATTCAGATGTTATAAGTGATATTAATGCATGCAGCAACTCACAAGTGTTCCATAAAGTCTAAACACATTTTTATAATTACTACCTATTGTAACAATACTAACATGCAGGTGAGCGTGACTGGTTCCAGCTATGTATGTCAGTGTTCACTTGGGACCTAGGGGCCTTGGCATGAGCTGGCACCTGGTCTGCCAGCATCACAGAAGCACTGATACTATAATAATGTTTAATGTCTGCTTTTAGACCCTTCAATCTCTGCTGATCCTTTCGCCTTGGCAGCATGGGCCCACTTCAGCAGGTCACGGCAATGCAAAACTGTCACAGACCAGTCCAAATGGAAGTGTTTCTGTGGTGAACTTATGGTGAACATTCTGGCAAGGGTCACTCAGTAGGTGCAGTTCCAGAGGGAGAAGAATTCACAGTTAGTGGAAAGGCACAGCCAGGCTACAGAGTGAAAGGAGAGAATTTCAGCGTGCAAGGAGACGTTTCCAGCTCAGTTTCTGGAACAGGAATGTCGGCTGAGGGAGTAATATAGACCCCAGCAGAGAGACCTCTTTTGGAGCTGCTTACACTTTGGCTGCCAGAGTACAGACTCCTGCTGTACCTCTGCTACATCCTGACTCCACTCCTTCCATTCAGAGGGAATCATGTGTGTGATTTGCCCAAAGGTGGTGAGCCATAAACAATATCCTTGAAATATCAGTATTTAAGAGAATGGGGTTTCCAAACTGTGAGGGGCCGTTGATAGGACTCGTGTGCCCATAGTCTGCCTTCTGGAAGTTGCACACAAATGCTTAAACCTCAAAGGGTACTACTCCATTTTATGCCAGCTCTTGTGGCCCACAGAGGCCTGCCTGTCTGGGTGTCCATTAAAGGGAACTATCTCCCCACTTTATTTATCACACCCATACTGCACCCTGAACCAGGGACTAGCGTGGCCACAGCTGGGGAGTGGAGGTGCATGCTAGGAAGCCTGGGATATGGTGATTTCACTCGGATCTGCATACTCTGGTGTAGATGCTAGACCTCTGGATTTGGTGCCTAGGTCCAGAAATTGTAAACCTAGGGTCACCAATGAGTATGCATGCTCTATCACTGGCTTGCAAATCCACAATTCATGGCCTTGAGACCCTTCAACCCTGGCCTTATGTTGCAGTGTAGACATAACCAGAGTTTCAGTCTGTGAAGTCTTGTCTGAAAAATCCATCCACCACAATGTGCAGGACTCAGTGGATATGCCTTGAGGATGAAGAGGTGAGCAAATCCTGCCTAGATTTGAACGTGTGGCTTCATAGAAATGGGGTAATTATTAACATCAAAACTGAACTATGTATTTGTGATTTGCATTACTGTAGCACCGAGGAGCCCTAATGATGTGTGGGTGCTGCTCTCTCTACCTTCTCTTTCAATTTCTTTACAAAATCAGCTTCTCTCTATGCAGAAAACGCTTCTGCGTTTCTCTCCCCTCAGCCACTGCTATTTACATACATACCGTGAAACTCTCCTGTCCCCCTCCCTGTGGAAGACCTTAGCTACAGAGAAATGGAGGGATTTTGTTCTTATGCAGTGCTGCTCTCTGCTGCTCCCAGCTGCAGGGGGGCTCTAATCACCATAGTCATACAACGTTCAATGCTCTGTGCTAGAGTGCTGTACAAATATTAACTAATTAATCCTCACAGTCCCCCTGTGAGGTTGGTAAATCAGCTTTGCAGACATTGTAATTGCTGCCTACTCCTCTAAGCTACATAGCCTCCTGGGCAGAGTACTTCAGCTCTCTGGGTCTGATTCACCCATGTATCACTAGCTTAACATCAGTGTTATTCCATTGATTTCAGTACAGCTACGCCAGTATACAGTTGGAGTAACACTCTGGTGAATTAGACCCTGACTCTGTAAAGGCTGATTGTACTGGGAGACACTGGTTGCCTTTATGTAGTGTGCTGTCACCTCACACTCTCAAAATGCCTTACGAAGCATTAGCCCAATTTTACAGCTAGGGAAATGAAAAGACAGTAATTTAACAGTGTATTTGGAGCCCCATACCCTGTGAGGTTATTCATTTATTTTCATTAAATATGTAGACTAAATAATGAAATTAATAATTTTTCAAGCTGGATGTGTTTTAATTCTAATGAACAATGCCACATTATGCAGTGTTCATTTTTGAAAGTTTATAATAAGTGATGCTCTGGGGGGAGGGAAAGGAGTGGGAGAAGAGGGGTGCAAGGTAGAAGTTTTGCCTAGGGCGCAAAATATCCTTGCATCAGCCCTGCCTAGCCACCAGGTGGAATCCACAAACCCTGGGTCAATTGCCTAGGTTTCCTACCCAATGCATGGGGAGAGATAAGCACCTGAGAATAGGATTCACAAAACCCCTCTGAAACCTGTGCACTAGGTGGGGACCTGTCTAAACTAGCCGATGCTGTTGAGAGGAGCGTCCCCTAAGCCCCATTCCTCTTAGGGAGCTAGGCACCTATATCTGCTTGGGATTGACAGCCAGGAGGAACCTCCCCTGCAGGTCAAGTGCTGAAGTATTTTGGTAAGAACAGCAGTGGTACATGCTCAGCTCCTTACAATATGGCCTGTGGGATGGTAACAACTTCCTTGCAATTATGGAACTTACCCAGGATGTGGGAGACACCTGCTCAATTCACCTCCTTAGGTATATATCTCCATATATTTATCTCATAGAGCTGGAAGGACCTTGAAAGGTCTTTGAGTCCAGTCTCCCTGTCTACCCTAGCAGGACCAAGTACTGTACCCTGACAGATTTTTTGCCCCACATCCCTCAATGGCCCCCTCAAGGATTGAACTTATAACCCTGGGTTTAGTAAGCCACTGCTCAAACCACTGAGCTATCCCTCCCCCCAAGAAAAGAATAACATTGTTTTTTCCCCATATTCCTAAATGGCCCCCTCAAGGATTAAACTCACAACCCTGGTCTTAGCAGGCCAATACTCAAACTTCTGAGCTAGCCCTCATCCCACCCTTGTCTGATGAGGAGAAGGGAGTTGGACATGGGTCTCCCCATTCTCAAGTGAGGGCCCTAACCACTGGGCTATGGAGTCACTTGCTCTGGCCCAGTGCATATTTAATTATTTATATGAAGTGGAATGGCTTCAAGAGGAGAGACTGAGTGAGCCCCATATCAGAATATCCCATAGTCCTGGGGTTAGGGCACTCAGCTGAGAGGTGGGAAACCCTTGTCCTCACCAGGCAGAGGGGGAATATTGAACCAGGGCCTGTTACATCCTGCATGAGTTCTCTAAGCACTCCGCTAAAGGGAGAGCCTCCCTTGCTTGCCCTCCCTGGCCATTTGCTGTGGAGTTAGGCATACTCTGATCAGGCCACCCAGAGGAATAGGCAGGGCAATACCTCCCTTCACCTGGTTTGAGGACCTCACTGGAGCTTAGGTGTGAGGTAGGCATCCAGGCATCTATCTGAGGCAGCAGTTTGCATGCCCAGATGCAGAAATTTACTCTCACAGGGGACTTTCAGTAGCAAAAACTTAGGTGCCTGTAGGGTTAGGTGGCAGCTGAGAAAGGGCTTTATGGATCACAATACTGCCTAAATTTGGATTTTGGGCTCCTAAGTCCTTTTGTGAATCTGGGCCCCCATCTTTAAAGAGGGGATAATGATATTTTCCTACCTCATAGAGATGGTGAGAGGCCTGTGGATATTACAAACATGTTTGTAAGTGGGAAATAGTATAATGCCAGTCACTGGTAGAAGTGGAAATAAATATTAGTTGCTTCTGACTCCCAGACTTAAACTTGCACACCCAGGGTCAGAGGCCATTTCTAGGCTGAAGGAGAAGGATATATATGCCAGAGATGAGCTCCTGGTATTGGAAATGCTGACAGGTTCAAAGCAGGCCAGTATATTAGGCCTTTTTTCAATTCATATGCAGCACACCTGTGTTTAACACTGTGACTCAAAGTGGAATGGACTTTTCTACCGGGCATGTGCTGGGGCTCGGGGTAAAACAGAATCAACATTCATTGCTCAAAGTAAACTAAAAATCATCTTTATTTCACACTTTTAATTCACAGGCCAAGTGTGAACGCTTTCAGTCTGAAAGGTGATTATTTCTAAAAGTTTTGAGCATCTGAAAACAAAGGGGAGGGGAGTTTTTAAGATAACTGATTTGTTGCTTTAACTACAGTTTTTGTTGCCAGATGTACACTAAAATATTGTTTAAAACATAGTGTGTATATTCCCAATGTGTTTGTTTATTTATTATTAAATTGTACCTAGATCCTGCATCAAGGATCTGGGTTCCATTGTGCAAGGCGCTGTACACGCATATTATAAACATGGTCCCTGCTCTGCTATGAAGGTCTTACAATCTAACCGTAAGATAAGAAACAACATGGAGGATATAGCAAAGCAGACAAGACATTGGGGTGTGGGGAGGAGCTTTGTTCTTTTGTTTTTTCTGTTTTCACTTCTCTCACTCTCTTTCTTTCCTGCTCTTTGTCCATCATTTATCCCCCTCTCTCTCTTTCTTGGTGCTCTTTGCCTCAATCTACATGCCTAAATTGCATATCTTAAAAAATCAGAAGTGACAAAGGGTCCTGTGGCACCTTAAAGACTAACAAAAGTATTAGAGCATAAGCTTTCATGAGCTAGTACCCACTTCATCGGATGCATGCTCCGAAGAAGTGGGTACTAGCCCACAAAAGCTTATGCTTCAATACTTTTGTTAGTCTTTAAAGTGCCATAGGACCCTCTGTCACTTCTGCAAATCCAGATTAACACGGCTACCTCTCTGATTCTAAAAAAATCAGTTTCACCGCTCCCAGCTTCATCCCTTTTCCCTCCCTTCTTCAAACGCTGCATCCCTTCAGCTTCTTCCCTTCTCTCACTCTTTCCCCTTGAATAGTTTCTTTCTCTAAACACATTCTTGTTTCATTTTTCTATTGACTTTCCCATCACTTTCCTCCCCGCCCCCATCGCTTTCACCATCCCCTTGTTTTCCCCCATTTCATTCTCTCACTTTGTCTCTCTCTCCTTCTGTGACAGTTTGGGGATCAGTCTAGGTAAACTTATGAATTCCATTTGATTTTATGAACTCTATTTATTGGCTGAGTGAAGCGAGATCTTACGCGCATCTGTAATTGTCTGTAGATCAAAGAGCCGGGTGATGGCAGCCATTAACACCTTCCAGCATAACACCACTCAAACCCAGCTCTATTCATCCACCCAATGGAATTTAAAATGTTGACAGCCTGAATGATTTATTTCCCAGACAGAAAGTAGAGAAATAATAATGGTGGGGGAGAAAGCAGGAATGGGGGATAAGAGAGGGGCACACAAACCCCTTGGCATGGGGTGGGGAAGAATGGGAGAACTTGGTATAGAGAGAGGTGGGGTCAGGCTGCTTCCAGTGACTCAAGAGCATTAGTACCAACCTCAGGGCAGACTTAAGAACCAGGGCACAACCTCAAAAATTGGATGTGAATTCTATACTTAGATTTCACCAACCAATTATTAAGTGGAAACTCCTCAGGCACTATGACAACCTTGCCACGAAATCGCAGACAGTCTCCTTGGGTACTCTAATCTAGTTAGCAAACTCAGATGAGCATATCTTTGTGATAGATGGTCTCTTACACCTAGCATCCCAGTAATATGCAGGTTACATAAAGGACCATGCACTTACCCAGGTCAGTTGCTCTTAAGATCTCACACCAAAAACAATGCTTGTAGCTAATTCTATAATAAAACTATATACAAATGTATAAATTAGTAAAAGGAAACAAGAGAGTTTTTACAAGGCTAAAGCAGGTAAGCGTATCTATACACAAATGAGTTCCAATCTTAAATTTCAAAAGGCAATAGAAGCTTCTATAATAAGCAAGCTCTGTAGGTCCTTTAGGACACTCCTGAGTTCAAGCAGCATAGAGATAAGGTCCTTCTTGTTGAAGGTTTTTATCCCCCTCCACCTATGTGCTCTGAGCTGCAAACTCAGATGATGGGAAGAATCCACTTGCTTGACTCATCTCTTTGAGGGGGAGTTGGCAAAACAACAAATGTCTTTTGTTCTCCTTATCGTCTCACAATAGTCCATCTGGTGTTGATGGACCTTTCCTGTTGAACAAGTTTTGTTGGAGATTAGCACTTCACACTAGTTAATGTGCCTCTCCTGTCTGGTGATTTACACAGTACAGAGGCTTACAATACAACTGCTCAAATATTATTTTACAGTATGGGATACAGATGTTATAAAGTAGATTAATACATGCAGCAACTCAGACGTATTCAATAAAATCTAAATAGTAAATATATTCTTATAATTCTAACACCCAGGTGAGCCAGATGGATTCCAGCCATGTGTTTGAGGCCTGGGGATCTTGGCATGGGCTGGCACCTGTTCTGCCACATCGTAGGGTGTAGGAAGGCAGAAAGCCCCTGGCATGTAGGACCGTGGTATGAAGAGAGGGGGAAAATGGGGACACACAGATTTGCTGTGTGGGAGGGAGAATGGAAGACCCTGTTAGTGGGTGAGGGGAGAATAGGGGGACACAAGAGCCCCTGGCATGTGGCAGAGGAGGGAATGGGATGGCACACAGGGCTGCTGACATGGAGGGAGAATGGTGAACTGTGGAGTGGTAGATCAGGAATGGGGGACACACAGAACCCCTGACTTGAGGGTGGGCTGGGAGGATAGTACACAGGGTGCTTGTAGGCCAGATGAAGGACTACAAGGAGCCCCTGGTGTATGATATGAACTTGGCCTAGAGAAATAACAGAGTTTGTGACCTTCTAGTGCAGCAGTGTCCAATAGAAATTTGATGCTAGCCACACTTGTGGTTTTGAATTTTTCTTATTTGCCACATTACAAAAAAGGATTAAAAACATACTACATATATGCACTAGCGCCTGTCGCTATTACACGCAGCACACACACCCCCACACCCACTGTCGTCCATGCTGTTGTCTCTCTCGCGCTATATTCTAGCCACATTAACAAGCTGTACATCAAAGCACGCAATCTGTCTTCCAGTACTGCTGTTTTCAATACACCAGTGCGTTGCTCATGCATTAGTCACAATTCAATAGCCTATTCACCACATGTGGCTAGTGGTGAACTTATTGGACATCGCTGCTCTAGTGAGTATAATGTTTAGTGTGGATTAAAACTTTCATTTTATGGTTGACCATATCAGTGAAGCAGAAACAGGGCCATCAAGCAACACCAGCAACTGTACAAGTTTACCCCGGTGGGACAGTGGGGATTACTAAAACCCTCTCTCAGCACTCCTACTCATGGGTTGGAGAATGGAAAATCCCCTCAGGAAGGAATGAGGAAAAGGTGTTAGAAACCTGTTGGGAGGGAGGGTGTGTATGCATGTGTGGTAATTCCCTCACCCCACTCCTCCCGCCCCAGCTGCCTGGAAGAGCTGCCATTTTTCTCCTTCTGATCATGTGACAAGGCATTGCAGACTGTTTTGTACTAAAAAGACATGACCTCTGATAGATAGAGCCATTTCACCACCAGCAGCAAAAGATACAGCAGCAGACATGGGGGAAGGAGTGATCTACCCCTCCCAATGGACACTGACCAAAATCCAAAAGACTCTCAAGAGTAGTGAGGGCACTGGAAGGAGGGGGTTGGATTCAGGTGTTTGACACGTTTCCATATTCTGTACCTCTCCTATGCCTTCTAAGAGTAAAGTGTGTGTGTTTAAGAAACTCCTTTGTAAAGTTTGTGCCTTACTTTCTTCAACTGTCACATGGTCCCCAAAGAGCTAAGCTATACACCAGTATGCACACAAGGGAAGAGATCCGGGGAGAGTGTGCATAAGCTACTGAGGGGCTCAGGAGGGCTGAAGCACTGGTTCCAGAGTCACGACAGCTGGAGTGCAGGGTCCCATTGCCAAGAGAGATGTCAGATCTAGTATCTGCACATGAGGAGCACACCTGAGTGATCCAGAGCTAGGAGCAGTGATCAGTCACTTACCAGGCCAGAGATCGTGAAAGCATGTGGGTCTAAAGGCTGGGTCTGGTTATAACAGTCTGGCAACTGCCCACAAGGGGGAAGGCAGGGCTGTGATACCTTCCCATTTCCATCTCTTTATCACTTGACATCTTGACTCATTCTCTCTCTCTCTCTGTCTCTCCTCTCTCTCTCACTTCCTCCTCTTTCCCACCTTGTTTTCATCCTCTGTTTATCTCCTTCCTCTCCTTATCCTCTCTTCCCAGTCCCTCTCCTGAACTCACTTTCTTCACAGTCCATTCTTCTGTCCTTGGAAGGTAATAAGGGGCTTTCTTCTGCTCCCAGCTTTCCATACACAGTAGGTAGCTGCGTGGGTTTCCTCGGGGAAGTTCAGTTATCAAGAACTGCTGGGATCACCTCTCCCAGAGTAAAAATGGGGAAATTTCAGAGATTCATAAAATTTAAGGCCAGAAGGGACCTTTAGGTTATGTTGGCTAACCTCCTGTATTATTGAATTACACTGTTACCCCTGTATTGAGATGAATAACTTGTGTTTGGCTAAAGCATCTTCCAGAAAGAGATGGAGAATACGTTATTTCCCTTGGTTATTTGTTCCAGTGGCTAGTCACCTACTTTCTAATTTGAATTTGTCTGGCTTCAGCTTTCAACCATTGGTTCATGTTCTTCCTTTCTCCTCTAAATTAACACTCCTTCAGTACCCAGAATTTTCTCCTTATGAAGGAAATCACATACTAACATCAAATCACCTCTCAATCTTCTTTTTGATAAACTAAACTGATTGAACTCTTGTCTTTCACTGAGCTTGTCTGCACTTGAAATGCTACCATGGCACTGTTGTGCTGCTGTAGTGTTTCAGCATAGACACTACTGTGGGAAGGACTCTTCCCTTGGTGCCGAGACAGATTGTGGTTTTGTCGGGCCCTTGGGCCACAGTAAGTGGGGCTCCCCACCCCTTCCACCTGCAGTTCCCCCAGCCCCATTTCCCCAGCAGGAATGCCAGGGAAATGGAGTCAGGGCACCGGCACTTGCCCTGCTCTGCCTACTCACCCAGCGGCACTGCCAGGAAGCAAAGTTGGGGCTAAGGTGCGCCCATTTTTCCCAGTTCTGCTACTGCATGGTGTAGGTAATCTCTTCTCTAAGAGGTGGCAGCTAGGTTAATGGAAGACTTCTTTCATCAGCCCAGCACTATCTACACCAGGGTTAGGTTGTTCAGGGCACATGCCTGAGCAATGTAGCTGGGTCACCTTAGCTTTTTAGTGTAGCTCAGGCCACTGTAAGGCATTTTCTCCAGACCTCAAATCATTTTTGTGGCTCTTCTCTGCAACCCTCTCAAATTTATCGACGACCCTTTAAAAATGTGGACATCATAACTGGATTTAGTATTCCAGTATCAGTCTTACCAATGCCATATGCAGAGATAAAACCACCTCCCCTACTCACTAGCCTCCTGTTTACACATTCAAAGATCACATTAGTCCTTTTTGCCACGTCACCACACTGGAAGCTCCTAAATCAATGATCTCTAAATCATTTTCATATTCACTGCTCCACCCCAGGCAGGAAGCTGTTGTGTGGGCACACTGAATAGGGGGAACACTAAGACACCAGCAGCAGGATAAGGGAGAACAGGGAGCTGTCTCCACCTGCTTTTGGCAGAAGGGGCTTATGCTCCTTTAACAGGAACTAGGAGTGGAACCCTGCTCTTCTCTGGATCCTTTGACTAAGAATTAAATCCAGCCCCCGCTCCCTCCGAAACTGCAGCTTCTCTAGCAGGGACTAGCACCTGCATCTTATGGGGGAGCAAAAGAAAACTGCTGCTTCTGGTTCAGGTGGAGGTGGAGGAAGAATTGCCCTCATGTAACCTGGAGAGAGTTGATGGCTCAAGGGGCAGAAGACATCTACTAAAGATTTGCCCTGTGTGTTGCTGAGAGAGATCAGTGCCTCAGAGACCTGTTGGATCCATTGCTGCTCCTGAATTCCAAGACAGTGGGGATCTTGTAATGCCACTTCTCACCAATGGCTGGCCAGGAGGATGCAACTTGTCCTCTCCAGTGTGGACCTTGTAGCAGTCATCCCCCTCTCTGGCCCTAAAGTCTGAACTACTGTGTTTTGCTTCCCATGAGGGTGGCTTCTAAGACCTCCTGGAAGCTTCAGAGAGGAAGCAGACAATTATGAACATATAGGACTCAATCCTGCAAGGTGCTGAGCAACTCCTGGTGGTTCTGAGTGCTTAGTAACAGGAGTTAAGGATGCTGAGCACCTCTTACAGTTGTTTAGCACCTTGCAGGATTGAATCTGTGGGGTCAGAGTTTCCAGGGATCAGCACCATGCAGTTCCCCTGGTGATAGTTATGGCCACTCTTTCAAAAGAACTCACCTGAAAACCCAGCCACTTACACTGGTACAAGAGCTGAACTCTTTTGGAAATGTGGCCTTTAATGCCATTGCTCAGGAATATTTATCTTTTCCCTACTTGCTTCTGAGCACAATTCAAGGTGTTAATAACAACCACCAGGGCTCTGATGTGTCTAGGACCCAGCTCCCTGAGAAAGGCCTCGCAGATTCTGCCCCATTGTGGAAGCTAAGATAAGCTGATCCTTTTTGCTGTAGGTAACTGGAAATGAACTCTCTTGGAGGACACCATCCTGCCTTTCAAACACGTTCCCCTTGGCAGGTCTGCCAGAGCCTGTGCTTGGGACCCTCCAGGGCACAATAGAAGGCATATTTATTCGCTTTTTCACTTGATTGCGTTTCATTTCTGCCTTTCATCCCTGACTAGCATGGGTTATTAGAGACTGTGGCTCTGAGCACTGGTGCAGTTATCATTATCTGATGTGTGTGCCTTTCATATTTTGCATCCCAGCACGTGGAGGCAAGCAATCTGCCCTATAAGTGTTAATACATACAAATTCCTCATTGACACAGTCACCTTACTCCCCTAAAGGCGCTGCTGTTTATTTTACCAGTTTAATCCAGGGAGTCAAAGCTCCTGGAGGGAAGGATGGATGATTAACTCACAGAGGCACCTACTTCACATAACATATCCACTTAGCAAAACCAACTCTCACCAAAGGGGAAATGGCCTGCTTGTCGTTTGGCTACACAAATGCAACCTGCAAAGGAGTCACCAAATTAATAGCAATATTGTGGGTCTCACAAACAAGCAGTGCCCTTTCTAATCTCCATATATGTGCTCCCTGTGGCAGCATCTGCCTTTCAGGCAAGTTTCAAGCTTTACATTGCTGACATTTCATTGGGAAAATAGAGTAATACACACACATGTATGTGTGGATGGTGGATTTTATACACATGTTCAATACAGTGTTCAGTATTGGCATGAACAGTCAGCTTTTGTTTAAATTCCTCGGCGATTCTTGTAGCGGTTTGTTGAAACAAGTAATTTTATAACTGTGGTGTGCATGGAAGTGGAATAACAACAGAGGCCAGGCGAGGCTGAGTGCCAGCAGGCAGCTGGAGAAGCTTCCTCCGTGCAGCTTTGCCAAGGCAGCTCAATCCTAACCTGAAGCACCCCTGCTATTTCCAGCCTGGTCCCTCTCACAACTCTGCCAATGCACATCAATGCTGACCCTTGCTCTTCCAGCCCAGGTCCTCCCCGCCCCCCCATCTGCTTGGGCACATCAATTCTGAGCTGGAATAACCGCTATCTCAGTCCTGGGATCACCACACAGGTCTTCAGTCCTGACCCACAACCCTCCTGCTGTTCTAGTCCTGGGCCTCTTCCAGAAATAGGCTTGCAGTGGTTCTGTGGTGCAGACAAACCAACCATGGAACACGATGAAACCAGATCTATTTCCATGTGTGACTTAGTCAAAATTGAAAGTTTCACTTTTCAGGAGACCTACAAGTGTGCTGAGCTAGCACATCGCCCAGCTCCAGGACCTAACCACCACTGTGCCACACTTCTCCCCACCTCTGCGACAGACTCCTGCACCCCCGCAGTCCACACACGAGAGGCAATGGAGTAGAGAAACTCGCTCTACACTTCAATCTGCCAACAATCCTCTTCAGTCACTACCATGGAGCCTCCCACGATACACAGCAGTTCCACAGCCCCAGGCCCATTCTGCTATGGAGTCCCTGATCCCCCTCCAGCTGTGCCAGTACCCGTATCTCCCCCACTGTGCCCCTTCTGCTGAATTAGGACCCTCGTGTTCCACACTCCACGCTATGAAGATCTCAGCTTCTGCACTTCCTTCACTGCGCTGTGCAGCTCCTACCCGCAGCCTTCACTCAGCCAGCAACCCGGCTTTCCCTGGCGCTAGCGAACCCTCTACTGCTCCCTTGCCCTTGGTTTCTCCATTGCGCTAATCCCCCTAGATCCCGGATACATGGGGAAATAGAGATGGGGTGACAACAGGAAACGGGGTAGCGGCGCACTAAGTAGGGAGCAGCAGAGAGCCACCAACAAAGGGAAGAACGGAGAGGAGAGATACCAGGCAAGGGAGAGAAAGGGGAAGCCACCGGCAGAGGGAGGAAAACCACCATGGAATAGGGTAGGTGAACCATTCGGGAGCAGGAGAGGGTCCCGTAAAATGAGCAGGGAGAGCTTACTGGGGAACAGGGACGTAGAACCACCAGGGGGCTGGAGGGATGCAACCGCCCTCCATCCCCTCTAACAAAAACCCCAGAGAGGTGGCAGCCCCAGGAAATCCCAGGAAGAGGAGAGCAAGGAACGTGGAAGGAGAATCAGCAGGGAGGCCACAAGGAGATGCCATAGGTTGCGGAGAAGGAAGGACCCAGAGGAAATGGAAAGCTCCCTCGAAGAGCGCTACCAGCCAGGGGAGGAGAAGCCTAAAGGAATAGAAATAGTACAAAAATTCAGGGAAGACAGAAAAGGGGGAGGAAGAGAAAGAACAAAGGGAAGCCAGGCGAGAGGGGGAGACAATGAAGGAAAACGCCTGGGAAAGCAGAGAGATTGCAACTCTCTGGAGTACGGAGAGAGAGAAGACACCGCGTTCGCCTCGGGTGGGGTGGGGGGTGCGTGCACACAGGCAACGAGATTGGAGCTGGGAAGCAGATTGAAAGGGCCCATTGAAAGGAAGCGTTGAGGGGGAAGGGAGGCTCAGATAAAAAGATACATTTTTGTATTTGAAAAGGACAAGAGGACGAGATTTCGGGGGCGGGGGCTGTGTTGATTTTGGTTTTTGTCCGTTTGCCAAAAGTCTGGTGTTGGGGAAACCCAGCCCACCTGTGCCCCGTGCCAATAACCTCAAAAAACAAGCAGCTACAGAGACCCGAGAGGGAGGGTGGAGACGTATGTAGACGCGACCATTCCCGGGGCAGTGTTGTAGAGCAGAATTCAACACCAATAGCATCGCAGGCCCAAGCATGGAAGGACCAGATTCCGCCACTGTTCGTTGCTTTCAGGAGGACGGTCCTCTGGAGGGCGGCAGCCCCAGACTCTAGGTGGGGCTGTGGGAAAGGCTGGGATGGTGAATGGAGAAGGCCGCGGTTGTGGTCATGGCGATGGAGTTAGCGATTCCCTGAGTGGGAAATAGCGAGTCACGCCGATTAAACGCTGAAAGGATTCGTTGGCTTGACCTAGTTAGGATGGTAAAGGATCCTCGACTGGTATACGGGGAAGTCCTGGGACTGGTGCCTCGTTTACCTGCCAAACTAGGGGCAGGTGCTGGGCGTGGTGGGCCAGGAGAAGGGCTCCAGAGTGAGCCAGGAGCACTCTGAGTGCTTGCCGGCTCCTCTAGGGATGGTGCAATGGCAGGTGATTCCTTTTAACTCTAATTAGGTGTGAGGGCTGGAGAGTTGCCTTACCCTGCTCTACGTAAGTGGGAAGCTACAATGGCCTATTTTAGGGACCTCTTGAGGTGGTGAGGAGGGAAGTTTGGAAGCCCTGAAGCTAGGGAGGCTTTGCTCAGTGGTTTGAGCATTGGCCTGCTAAAACCACAGCTGAGAGTTCAAGCCTTGAACGGGGCATTTAGGGATCTGGGGCACAAATCTGTTGGATGATTTACTTGGGGATTGGTCCTGCTTTGAGCAGGAGGTTGGACTAGATGACCTCCTGAGGTCCCTTCCAACCCTGATATTCTATGAGGGTAGGAGCTGGGGATCTGGTAAATTCATAGCGGCCGCAGCAGACATCTCCCTTCTCCATTATTCAGCACAAAGTGTGAGCAAAAGACAAAGCGGGGAAGCGTTCGCACAGAGCTGCGGTTTGTAAACCATCACCGCAGAAATAAATCTCCTCTGAGATCTGCGCCTCTCCCAATCCCTTAAATCGATTAACAGATTATCCCCTTTAATCAAGTCATCGGGAAGGATCTGCCGCTAGGGGGCTTCTTGCGACTGCACAATATCCCCTAATTAACGCCTGGAGAAGTCGCGGGCGTTTTCCACCCTTCTCAACTAGGAAGAGGCTAAACTAGTAGTTTCCTGGCCAATAAAAGCCGGTATCATGTATGGGGGTTTCTGAAGAAAATGTTTAAGTGAGAGCCGGCTAATCCAATGGAGAAATTTTAATTGGGTGCCTCCGGGAGAAAAACAGGACATGTTTCAAATCAAATGAGTCCTAGTGGGAATCGCCGGCACAGCTGGGCTTGCTGCTCACATTTAGGGGGGATCAGAAATATGGCTCGGGTGTGAGACGCCCTCTCGTTACGCGTCCTCCTGCCCCAGCCCTCCCCAACCCGGCTGCCCTCCCTTCGCCGTGGGCGTCGGAGACACCTCAGCCAAAGAGGCAACCGTGGAGGTTTAAGGGCAAAATTAACAAGCAGAAAGTTGGCCTCAACCTCCCGCTGGCTGGAGCTTCAGCCTGCACTGCAGGTGTGGGCGCTGCTGAAGAAAGGTTAATGTAAAATCTGTTGAACAGCCAGCCACACGGAGCCCCCTTCGGGCGCTTTCCGCCATCGCCGCTCTCACAGCAGGGGACGGTGCCGGATTAGAGACACTTTGGAAATCCCGCAGGCTCCAAGCGGGCAGGGTGTCGGGGGAGCAGGAGTGGGGGCCTTTCTCCATGTCTCTGAGCTGACGGAATCAGCCTTGAGCCGGCTGTCTGGGACGTAATCCCCTTCTCTGGTAATTAAAAAAGTCAGCATTACAAGGAAAACGGTGTGCAGTAAAATGTAATCAATTCTGGGGGAGCTTAACCATCTGTTAAAGGTTAAATCCACGCACGGAGGCTGATGTCAGGATATTCATAGGGCGGATTTGGCTTTCGGTGTGTTTCGGGCTCTTTAATCTACCGCGAGGATGAAGCAAACATCTGTGGGGAAATATTACTGGTCCCGTATTCATCTGCTCAGGGCTAGAGATGTTGTCGCCCAGTAACCGGTAACATAAACTTCCTCTCTCTGGGCGGAGAGGCGAAGGCCAGGCGACGGGTCCCCGCGGGGGTGGGCCCCGGTGGGCGGTGTGAGCAGATTTAACGGGAGTTAAATCCGTTCCAACAGGTTTTTTTTCTTCTTCTTTGCAATAAAGTCGCTGGGGCGGAATCCGTCTCCGCCAGGCAGTTCCGTGCCACGCTGGGAAGATACCTGACCTTTTCCTGCATGGAAATGATTGCAATCTCCCGGGCAGTAGCACGAACGCAGCGCGCTCTCTCCTCCCTCCCATGCCTCTCTCCCTCCCCTCGCCGTGGGCGGCAAAGGGTTAACCATTCCGGCAGTAATTACAGCTCCGGCTTTCGACTCCTCCGTCCACCAATGCGGTGCTGAAATGCGAGGCGGATCCTCCCTCCGCGGCTCGGTCCGTGAGCCCGAAAGTAGTTGGAAGTCCAAGTGTTGGGCAAACACACGCCGGGGAGCGGCAAGGCGGCGGCGGCGGCGGCGCTCTCAGGTCCCGGCGATCCGCCGCGCCCTTCGCCTCCGACGCCTTCTGCCCCGGGAGAGAGCGCAACGGGAGGCTCCCGCTGCATGGGCACCGGTGGGCTCCGGTGAGCCTTATCCCTGGAGGCGCTGCCGGAGCGGGGGCCCCGGCGCCATGGGGGCCGGAGTCTGGGGCAGCGGCTGGACTTGGAGCCGGCAGATGCTGTTGCTCCTGGTGACTTCTTGCCTGGAGCCGGCGGCCGGCCAGCTGCGCTACTCGGTCCCCGAGGAGCTGGAGCACGGCGCCTTCGTGGCTAACATCGCCGAGGATCTGGGTCTGGACGTGTCCAAGCTGTCGCCGCGGCGGTTCCGCATCGTGTCGCGGGCCGGCACCACGCAGCATCTGGAGGTGAACTTGGAGAACGGGATCCTCTTCGTCAACGAGAAGATCGACCGCGAGGAGGTGTGCGAGGCCGGCGGGGCCTGCCTGCTGCACCTGCAGCTGGTGATCGAGAGCCCGCTGGCGCTGTACCGCGTGGAGGTGGAGGTGCTGGACATCAACGACAACGCGCCCAGCTTCCCGTGGCCGGAGTACGTGCTGGAGGTGACCGAGTCGGCGCTGCCCGGCGCCCGCTTCCCGTTGGAGAGCGCGCAGGACCCGGACGTGGGCACCAACTCCCTGCGCGCCTACCAGCTCAGCCCCAACGGCTTCTTCTCGCTCGAGGTGCAGACCCGCAGCGACGGCAGCAAGTTCGCCGAGCTGGTGCTGGAGCGAGCCCTGGATCGCGAGCAGCAGCGGAGCCACCGGCTGCTGCTCACCGCCCTGGACGGCGGCCTGCCGGAGCGCTCGGGCACGGCGGGGATCGTCGTCACCGTGCTGGACGCCAACGACAACGTGCCGGCCTTCGAGCAGCCCTCGTACGGGGTGAGCCTGCCCGAGGACGCGCCCCCGGGCACGCTGGTCATCCAGCTGAACGCCACGGACCTGGACGAGGGCACGAACGGCGAGATCGAGTTCTCCTTCAGCGGCCACGCGCCGCCCCGCGTGCGCCAGCTCTTCAGCGTGGAGCCGCGCAGCGGCCAGGTGCGCCTGGCCGGCCCGCTGGACTACGAGCGCGCGCGCCTGCACGAGCTCTACGTGCAGGCCAAGGACCGCGGCCCCTCGGCGGTGGCCGTGCACTGTCGGGTGCTGGTGCACCTGCTCGACGTCAACGACAACGCGCCCGAGGTGAGCCTCACCTCGGTCTCCACGCCCGTGCTGGAGGACGCGCCGCCGGGCACCGTGATCGCCGTGATCAGCGTGCTGGACCGGGACTCCGGGGCCAACGGGCAGGTGAGCTGCGAGATCCCCCACAACGTGCCCTTCCAGCTCCAGGCCGCCTTCCGCAACTACTACACGCTGGTCACCACCGCGGCGCTGGACCGCGAGGCCGTGCCCGAGTACAACCTCAGCATCACGGCGCGGGACATGGGCTCGCCCGCGCTGCTCACCAGGAAGATCCTGACCGTCCAGGTGTCGGACATCAACGACAACGCGCCCCGCTTTCTGCAGCCCTCCTACAGCGTCTACGTGCTGGAGAACAACGCCCCGGGCGCCTCCATCTGCTCGGTCAGCGCCCTGGACCCCGACTGCCGGCAGAACGCCTACCTGTCCTACTCCATCGCCGAGGGGCACATCCAGGGCATGCCCGTGGCCACCTACGTCTCCATCAACTCGGACAGCGGGCACATGTACGCGCTCCGCTCGCTGGACTACGAGCAGATCCGCAGCTTCCAGGTGCAGGTGCAGGCGCAGGACGCGGGCTTCCCCCCGCTCAGCAGCAATGTCACCGTCTACGTCTTCATCCTGGACCAGAACGACAACGCGCCGGTCATCGTCTCGCCCCTGCCCCGCAACGGCTCGCTTGCCACCGAGGTGGTGCCCCGCTCGGCCGACCCCGGCTACCTGGTGGGGAAGGTGTCGGCCGTAGACGCGGACTCCGGGCAGAATTCCCGGCTCTCTTACCAGATCCTGCAGGCCACCGACCCCAGCCTCTTCAGCGTGGCCCTGTACACCGGCGAGCTCCGCACCATCCGAGCCTTCCTGGACAAAGATGCCACCAGGCAGCGCTTGGTCATCCAGGTGCGGGACAGCGGGCAGCCGCCGCTCTCCGCCTCGGTGTCCCTGCTGCTGTCCGTGGTGGAGAGCGTGCCGGAGACCCTGTCCGATTTCAACGAGCTCTCCCTGAACCCCGAGCTCTCCTCCTCCACGCTCACCCTCTACCTCATCGTCTCCCTGGGCTCCGTGTCTTTCACCTTCCTGGTGGCCATCGTCATCCTCATGGCCATCAAGTGCCACAAGGACCGGCACTCCCTGCGTGGCTCCCTCCCCGCCTGCTGCTGCGTGAGGGCCGGGGCCTCTGCCGACGTCTTCAAAAATTCCAACATCAAGCCCCAGCTCTCCGCGGGCAACAAAGCGCCCCCCAGCTGCTTGGACGGGGCGGGCGGCGGCTCTCCCGGCTACTGCTACAAAGTCTGCCTGACCCCGGAGTCCGCCAAGAGCGACTTCATGTTCCTAAAGCCCTACAGCCCGAGCCCCCCGAGGAACAACGAGAAAGCCGCCGAGAACTTACCGGGCCCGACCAGGCAGCCCCGAGCGGCCAATCACACCGCCAGCCAGGTAACCCGGTGGGGCTCAGTGAGGCGCTCGGGGAGACAGTGCCATGAAATACCCCTGCAAGGGTTAGCCCGGCTTCCCCGCTCCTCCTCTCCCTCCCTCGCCACCCTGGAAACGAATCTGAGCGGGGAGAAGCCCTTTCATTCAGGCGCCAGTTTTTAAAGATAATTACCCGACCCTTTGATCAAGTGGCAGTGTCGGAATCAGCACCCGCCAGCCAGCGGGGAATTCTCCAGCGCGCTCCTCGCCCATTTCACAAATGATCTGGGGGGACGTCAGGCGCCTTTGAAATTAGCGAAAGTAGCAGAGAAGCACTAGCCCAGCTCCTATTAAGATTGAAATACGGAGCGTGCCCTGGAAAGCCAAGTGCTGGCTCAGGAGATAACTGGCCCGTTTGGAGGACTCTCGCTTAGCCTCCGATCGCGGCTGCACAGCCCCGCAGCCTCCCTTGGGGAGAGCCTGACGTGATACCGGGGCAGCAAAGCAAGCGGTGGTTTAAGCCTCTTGAAATTTCGCTCTCTGTTCTGTGTTTCCCCTCCGCACACATCACAGGCGGCACGAATTACTCAGGCGCTCTAGCGGCCCGTGGGGCTTTTCAGCTCCTTTGTCTCAATAAGAAATTCAGGCAGATACACCCGGCTCAAGCAGATTCAGATGTAGGCGCTGCCCAGCGCTGCGTCCGTCCCCGCACCCAATACTTTCCTACTAGGGAGGATCCGTTTCGGGTCTTATTGTTATTATCAGTCTACCTAAGTGGCTTTGTTGGAGGGAGGGGGAGGTTTCATGGGGTGATTCAAATCCTCCCTAAACTAGCGAAGGGAGCTGCAGTATGGCCTGTCCAGTCCTTACAGTGGGGACCTGGTCTCTTGTTTGGTTCCTTCGGAGGCATCTCCTTGCCTTTGTTGAGATACAGTACTTCGCCATTACCCCCTTTCCTAAGGACACCACTTTTCTCCTGGCATCTATTAAAATTCATGCTGAAATATTGTCATTGAAGGGGAAGAGCACTTTGCAGAAGACAAATGCCTGACATTTCGGTGAACTGATCACTAGATGGTGCAAAAGCTTAGACTCCGCGCTCGGAGATGAAAAAAGATTTAAAGAGATTTTTATGTCAACATTTGTTAGGTATTTAAATGAATAACGTCTAATTTTTTAGATGAAATACTCTTTCAATAACGCGATTACTGGGGATGGATGGGGATGAGAAGTCTAATCCACTTACAAACATTTTACTCTGAACAAAATATCTCTTTTTAAATAAGCACAAGACATTCAGTAGACAGGTTTTCTTTTTCCATT
The DNA here is from genome assembly GCA_007922305.1 of Dermatemys mawii. Lineage (NCBI taxonomy): Eukaryota > Metazoa > Chordata > Testudines > Dermatemydidae > Dermatemys > Dermatemys mawii. Next base: position 74,580 of record ML677354.1, on the reverse strand, counting down.
TTCCCTTGGATCATTGGACACAGTTGTCTAATATGTTAATGCGATTTTCCTCCAGTCAGTTACAAACTCGCTCTAGTGACATTCCGCACACATCTGATTTCCACACCTCGCCGCCAGAGGCGGGTGTAGGGAGATACCAGAATAAGTCACCTCAATCGAAACTAAATACATAAAAAAAGGTTTACAAATATTAAGAGAAAAAAATCTGTAATGAAAGAATGGATCCGGATTTACAGACGGGGGCTGGGAATGAAGGTGTGAAAACTGGGGTGGGGGGAAGAGGGAGAAGAAAGGAGACGTGATCTAGTGCGGGGGAGACAAGTCTGAAGGCTTCGCTTTCGGCTCTGTCAGAGATTTCCTGTGTCTCTGTCCCTCAGTTTCCCCTCTGTAAAATGGAGATAGTATTACCTCATAGACATGCAGTGAGGCCTAGTTCTTGGATGTCTGGGGGGCTCTTTGAGAGCTGATGGATGGCTCTGTAGAGGGGCAAAGCAAGTTGTTATCAAACCCGTGTTACCAAGTGCCAGCAGAACACTAGAGGGATCAGTTATGTCCGAACAGTTACTTTGGTTACTATCACGGGCTAGTTGGCTCCGGAGTCGCATTGCTTTCAGAACACAGTAGCTGGCCTGATTCCTAGTTAACTCCCCTGGCTTCTTTCTCTGGCACGTTTTCTGGAACGGGGGCGGAGGGAGATATGTCCTGAACTCCCCGGATCTCATCCCTAGTACATTTCCCACCCCACATGCTGCCTCCCACGGCAGGGAATCCTGGGATTTGGAGGCCCTCTAATCTGCCTTTTCAGTTACTGACGCCTCTAAAGCATGTTAAGTTTTTACCCCTAAATCCTCAGAAACGGCTTCCCTGATTCGGACTCGCTTTTGAACTCACACCTGGCCAATTAAAAGGATCAACTGCACCCACTTGGCCTGAGAAATCATTAACAGGACAGGAACTGAAGCCTTCCAACGGCTGACTAAATGACAAGGAGGCAGGCATATTAAATAAAACGGTGCGACAATAGCGAAATAATTGGGGATTTCTAAAGCAAGCCAAATCGAATACAGCTTCCATTTCACAATCCAGCGAGTCTGACACTGAGATTAAAAAATCATTCCGGCTAAAGCCAAGCTGGAGTTTGACCGAGAAAACAGAATACAAATGAGCCTCTTTGAAAGCCCTGTTTCCTTCTCCGTTCATGTTTATATCTGATGTTCCATCACCTCCTATTCTTTGAAGGAGACGGATTAGAAGAACAGGCAGATTATTTAGACCGGCAACATATTTACAGAGAGCAACTGAAGTGGGTTAGAGTGCGGGCCAGAGAGGGTTTTGAATGGATTTCTGGAAGCAGAGGGCTTGTTGCTTCACTGGTGAAACATAAAAGATAAGACAGCTCCCTTTGTTAGTTGTTCTAAACGCAGAAATCCTACAAGCAAGCAGCAGCTTTGTTCCTGCGCTTTGGCAGGGACAGTAATTAAATATTGTAATCGGAATGAGATCCGAAAGCAGACCAATAACTGGATACGGAGTGGCAGCTCTAGCTGTCAGTGGGAAAGGTAAATAAATGTACGTCCCCAGGAATAAGGAGAATAGCATTGCCCTGCGTCTCTGCCTTGCATTTTTCACTCCTGGCGTAGAGTCAGGTGTATGGGTTCTTGGAGGTGATTTTTTAAAATCAGAGCTAGAGATTCTATCGAGTGAACAGTTTCACACAACCCTAGAAGATATACCCAGAAGACATCTCACTTTTCTTGCTCTAGCGATCATTTCCCACCTATCTCACAGGGTGGCTCTAATTCACTCCCTAACCACAAGGAACCTGGGCCTTCAGTGGCTTCTCAATTCGCCCGAAAAGCAGGCAGAGTTCATCTAGCTCAGATCAACCTAACCTAGCCATAGAGCCAAAAGGATCTAACCTAATTCTTCCATTCCCTTGGCTGTGAGCATTAAGCACTCAACACTTCTTTAAGGGGGAGAGGGCCTGATGGGTCTGGCAAACCCACGCGCCACAAAGGTAGGAAGTCCATGTGTCTAATGTTGTCTATTTCCTGTGTTTTACAGATCAAACAGCCCAATATGGACTGGTTGCCTACAAAAACCCAGCGATCAGCCCTGAAAAGGTACCGGAACTCAATACTTAGAGGGCATGGGGCAAAGGGGGAGGGATGGTTACTGCTGATCAGAATATAAGTGGAATCGTCATGGAGTCTTTGTTGTTTTACTGGTTCTCTTTAGTTCGCAGAGTCTGGAGGACGTAGGGGGAGTCCGCAGAGGAGTCCAGAAAGAGCATGACAGGCTGCGTACCCTGGTCACTCCAGTCTCTGGTTAGTGTTGGGTAGTGCAGAACATCGCACGCCTAACGTCTAACCCGGCAGCTCCCAAACTGGCTGGGGGAACAGAATCAGGCTGCCAGCCTAAGATCCTACCCGAAGCTTCCCCACCAGCACTGTAGGTGCTTTATCCCTCATGCGAACCCGGGCTGCTCCAGATCCGAAGCCAATGCATCGCCAGGAATGGGAGCGAAGTGGGGCGGGGGCGCGGGGAGATCGGTGGTGGGAGCACTGGGATGTTGGAAACGCATCATGGTAGTGAGAGGAACCTTCCTATGTACCAGTCACAACAGCTATAGGCACCAGAACTGCCGATGTAGAGGGGTAGTCCTGCTCCCCCCCGCCTGTAGCCCAACCCCTTGAAGGGATTCATTTCTTCCTACCTCAGGCATGTTAAAGGCTGATTAAGGCGCACTGAATGAGTGGGTGGGTGCGGGTATATCTGGCTGACTGATCCTCTCTGGTCCCCAGAAGCTTTCCCCGGCGCTAGCTAATGTTTGCTTTCTCCAGAATTCCAGAAGGCATCCGGGGCCTCCAATAGCATTTGGACCCCCAGGTACGGCCCCCTGTACCCGCCGCACATCCCACCTCTGGATTACCAGCACAACGTTTATATACCAGGGACCCCAACCATGCTGGCAACCAAGGAGGGGCCCCGCTGCCTGGATCCGGAGGACAAGAACAGCTTCTCCACTTTTGGGAAGAGGAAGAAAATGGCCACCTATGGTGACATGGGCGACACTATGATTATCAACAATGACCTAAAATAATGGCTGCCAGACCAGAGCGCCGGGCCAGGACAACCGTGTCCATGTTCCCGGTGAAGCTGAGATGGGGTCAGTTGCCTTTTGCAGTTTGCAGCTTTCATAAAGTGCAAGAAGCAGTGGGGTCCTCTATAGGAAGTGCCCTCCTGCCTAATCTGCTGAACAGTGTGATGCTAAGACATTGCCTGCAGCCTAGGTACCCGTTATTGTAATTAACCAAGTCCAGTCTCCGGCCTGCAGCTGGACAGAAAAGGAAATGGATTTGCAGCACTTGAACCGAGAGGAGGGATGAAATGGGAGACTGGACCAATGACATTAAGATTCTTCCCATGTCATTCTGCAGGGGCGGTAGCTGGTCTCTGTGTTAGTGGGTACATGACCGTTTAGTAGGGGGTCTGAGGATTACAGGAAGGAGTTGCCTTGTGTTAAACACATCCTCATGCAGAGTTCTTCTCGGGGCCGGATGTCCCCTCGGCCATGTCTCCCGCATTTCAAGAAGCCTTTAGGAAGCTCCATTTTGTAACTATTGTAACTTCTTCCCTTGTGAGACTGTGTGAATGTATCAAGTACACGTCTATGTTTCTAACTGCACTGGAGTGTTTTTCTAATGCACTGGAATCACCGGAAAATGCCGTGTTAAAATCAAGAGGGCTGGGAGACCTACTCGGGTTAAAGCAAACACAGATATTACCTGGGCAGGGAGGACTCTCTTTCCATAAATTGAGGAGTTATGGAATAACACTTTCTTAGACCTGTGTCTCAGATCTGTTACAGGGGAGACGTGGAGGCAGGGCACAGCATGCTAAAACCAGCCCATTGTTTCTGGCCTCACTGACAGTTAAAAAACATAACCAAACAACTGCCAGGCGTTGTGATTTTTGATCCGCTCAACTGAAACGCAAATCTCATCTGGTAAGACTGTTTTTTATTATTAAAATGATAACGGAAAGTTTCTAGGATCTCAGAGTTCTTAAAGAGAGAGTTTATGGGCAAGTCTCGCGTTCCCAGGCTGGAAGGGCCCCACATCTCTTCCGCTCTGTGGTTGTGATGTGGAAGGGAGATGGAGACTGGGCAGGCAGAAGACACACAGAGTTGGGCTATATCATCTTTTCTACTTAGCCTCCCTCGGGAATCTCAGGAGTACTGACGGCAGAGATCCTGGTTATGGTACCGGGGTCTTAATGAAGCCAAATTGCCATGTAGCCGGGGACCCTGCTTGGAGATCAGACATGGTACAGGGGCTCAGTTTTCTACATGGATGATGCTGGCCTCCCGCAAGCCTCTGGAATCCTCTACGTTTAGGGGAAGGCTCTGTTATTATCACCAATAACAGCCCCTTTGGTGATTACTCAGCGAGATTTCCTTCCCCACAGCCCCGTCTTGTTTTCCCCCCATGGAAAGTGTACAAAATTATTCCTTCTTTTGACTGGGGAGCAGTAGGGCAGGGCTCATCTTTAGATGGGGTAATGATCTCCTGAACACAAGCATATCACCGCTCTAGCTGCCCTCAGATCAAAGAGAAGTTTTCAGTCCACCCCACATTGCCTTTTAAGGCGTTAAACACACAATCAGGTAGAATCCCAAATGAAAAACAGGCTCCTCCCACCTCCTACAAACGCCTCCTGTCAGTTGAACTCAGCCTAGAGCCCGAAGAGTATATTTCCTTTGAGAAACTCAACCGACGAGGATTGCCCATCCCCACTGAGAGAGTCCAAGCTCGTTCAAATTTGCCACGCAGGTGGGAGTGGGGACACAGCTCAGATCTAGTTTTGGCTTTCTCGGGAATTAGCCCCCGAGAGCCCAAAGGTCTCTGAAGCTGAATCTGACAGATTTGAACTGACAGACCTATTTAAAATAACGCAGAGGAACAATTTTCCCGGAGAGATACCATTGGTCTGTGGGCATGGAAACCGTGTGAAGTGTGTCAGAGTCAGGGAAGGAAGATTGCTAGGCTTTTGAATTGCAGCTCATTTCGAACCATACATGCAGTGCATGAGAAATGTCCCTTGCAACAAGTAGCGTTTGTTTCGCAGCGTTTGCTTTATATCAATAAAAGTGTATTCTAATAGCTCAGACAGCTCCCTGGCTTTCCTAAGGGGTAACAAACAGCAGCACCACTGCAACGGGTTCTCCGATGGTTTTGTTTTTCACCTTTCATTGGGCATAATATTACAACCCCCTCTGAGCAGAGACGTGGCCGAAGCCTGCTGGAGATCGTTTTAAAGCTCTGTAACCTGCCGCAATTACCACATTGCAGGCTAGCACTATTAAAATGCTCCATCTTGTCGTTGCCACGGAAGAGGTTGTATCCCTTGCTTGCGTTTTAAAATCTCTGCTGTGTGCTCTATTATTGCATTCCTCCTCACCCGTACGGTTTCCTTTCCGCGATGGCTGAAGCATCCCTGTACATACTTTGCCGGACTCTTTGGCCCCTTTGAACCACTTCGGGGGTAAATTGTGGGCCGTCAAGCTTGTTTCATCAGCTCCCTGCGGATTCCGTCAGCGATGGAGTAACAAGTAGGTGGACTCGCCATCCTCCGCGACCCCTCCTCTGGCCCTGGGGAGAAAGGAGGCGTGGCTGGAGCAGCTGCGGGACCTGGAGATTACCAGCTGGCAGAACAACCCCACGAGGGGCTGTTCTAAGTGGCACAGGGGATCAAGGTATCTCCCTGCTCCTCTCAGGATTAGGGCGCCCAAAGGGTGCAGAAAGTCGCATTTGCTCACCTGTCCAGACGCCGATCCTACAAGAACGGGGCTAGCCCTGTTTAGTTGTGTTAGCCCCGGGGATGCTAACCTCCCTCCGAGCAAAGCACTCCCGTATCCTTCCGCGTGAAAGCTGCAAGCTAAATATAGTGACCTATTCGGGGTTTTTCTTTTTTTGCATCTTTTCTACTAGTCAGTTAAGCTTTTCCTGGGAGACTCACCACCCACCGCTGGCATCTGGACTAGCAGGAAGACAGGCACCTATCCCTGGATAGGTGCCAAACTCAAGGACGTAGGTGTCTGGAAACAGATGTGTGAGACTTGCTATGGAAATAGCCTCCCCTCTCCAACCTTCTTTTCTTTTCTTTTCTTTCCTTTTCTTTTCTTCCTTCTACTCAAGTTCCCTGGTTAGCTGTAGAGCTTGGGCAGCGTCAGTGCAACTTTCGCAAACTCAGAAATCAGTCTGGGGAGGGGGGGAGGGAAGAGGAGGTAATCAGGTACTCTCTCCCCACAAGCTCTAACACAGCCCACACTCCACCTGCTTGTGAGCCCCAAATGAGAGGACGCCCACAGCTAGACGGGGCAGAGGTTCTTCATCTGATCTTCCCGCTTTCTCCCGTGATTGATCAGCATTGAATTTTTAACAACGTTGACGTTAAATTGTCACAATTAGGCTCTAGAGCTAACGCCTAGTGGAAATGAATTGGGTCAGTCACTGTCTTCTCAGCCGCGTCAGGCAGCTGTCGGCTAACCAGTTCTACGGCTGGTTTTGGGGATGAACTCATCTGTTCGGAAATGGACGAGGATCACCAAGCCACTTCACAGGGGCCACTAAAGATTGGCCAGGAGGTAATCTTCGAGGTGAAGGATGATCTTGCAATGAAGGAAATCAGGCTTCTAATTCGGGAGACCTGACTTCTATCCACATTCCTGCCACACGATTTTAGGCAAAATAAAAAAAATCACTCTAGGCTTCGAGGCTAATGATATTGCCGTATTTCACAAGGGAGCTGTGAGGTTTCATTCAAGTAATATTTATAAAGGCCTTTGAGATCTTCAGAGAGAAAGTGCTTAGCAGCTTTATTATTAATGATTTTGGGCACTATTAATTTTTGCTAGATTTAGAACAGGATCTAGAAATGAAATCTTCATATTCCAATGTTACAATCTGGCATATCATTTTGTGGGCATAAAGGGGTGGTTTTATGGCCTATGAAGAATGTTAAGGAAAAACAAAGAAACTCCAGGAATCAACAGTCTTACAACCTCATATGAAATTAAATGGTTTACAGAAGCCTGATTGCTGCAGAAAATAATACAGTTAAGAAGCAACAACTCCATTACATTGATTTAATGCCCTATACGACTTAGTGGGTATGTGCCAAGTTCGAGGGTGCAATCCAAACCAATGAGGGGTTTTGTGAGTGCCTTCTTTGTAATCTCGAGCGCTCCAAAATGCTCTGCTGCTGTAGTGCTCTTGACTGGATGTTTCTAGCCAGCATAAAAACATGCTCTCAGTGTCTGTGTGTTAAGACCTGGTTCAGTTTTCTGTTCTCTACAGCCTGCCAACAACACAACAGCCCCAATGTGGTTACACCTGGCAAGATGACCCCAATGCATCAGAGTCCTTAATTTTCCAAAAACTGTGGGCTCTGCAAAGTGGAGACTTCTCCTGGATCATCAGAGAGATATTAAGGTACTCTTGTTCCCTATGAAGATACAGTACTGAACATTATCACACTAACTGGAGTTAACGTTCACTTTAAATCAAAACCAGTCATCGCTTGGTTTGATTAAAAGTAAATCAAGTTTATTAACAAAAAGAAGCTAGGATTTTAAGTGAGTTCACATAGAAAGAGTAGAGTTAGAACTGGTTACAAGCAAATAAAAGTGAAAAGCCATTTCTAGGAGACTAAGACTTAACAAAAGCTACAGCCTTTGTTCAAGGTAGTTTCTTTACCAATCTACCTCCCAGCATCATGGCTGACCACCCCTCTGGTCAAGCTCTCCCAAAAAGTCCAGAGTACTTCATTCAACTGCCTTCTTAAATGAAAGATCACTTCTGGTTTTCTGTTCCTTTCTTTTTATAGTCCTGTGAGCCTTTGAAATGGATTCTTCTGGAGGTTACCCCCTAAAGTAAAAATTCATTCAAGCCAGGAGGAAGGTGACAGAAGTTCTGTGATGGTTCCTTCCCCTGCTTGTTTGTTAAAATGCAAATCAATCTGTTTCCTGCAATCTCCTTCCCCTCTTGATGATCCTATGTAATTTACATTCCCTTTGTCTCTTAACGTACCTTGGAAATAGCACATTCTTTTGTCCAGGGTGGAGTTATTTTAGCAAAAGACACATTGATTTTGAATTGTTCCAATGCTAGGAATTCTCCACACTCCCCAGGCAGCAGGTCTGCCTGTTAACCCATACTTCTCCTGACTAGAGAAATTTAAGTCCCAGTATCTCTCTTCCCCATGCATTCTTTACCTTTCACCCTGGCAGCTTTAATAAATCCCATGTCCATTTCCAGGAGGTCAGAGCTCACAAAGATAATCAGAGGATTAAACCTCTTAGGATCCTGTATTAAATACAGTTGCATTAACTTGGGCTGTACTGTATGTGGACTTAGCTTCTTTCAGTTTAGGGCAGTCCCTCAGATGTTCAGTGGACTCATGGGTGAAACATCTTCCCAGACTGTTTGCAACCATGCCTGAGTGGGGTCATAACTGGGAATGCCAAATTCAGGACGAATTGCTGAGAAACAGGACAAACAAAACCAAAAACTGGTGGTTATTCTTTTATAAGAGAGACCAAACCAGCCACAAAAGTAAACTCCTGTTTCACCACACTGGCTAACAGGAAAACATAAAGGCAGTTTTGTCAGGCATTCCAGTTCTTGTATCACAACCAAAACCACTGGATTTGGAGTTGAGTGGTTCATTACAATCCATTCCATCAAATAATAGGTTCTTCTGATCCCAAAAGACCAGCCACACACCAAGGTCAATATATAACTTAGGTTTTAACCAAAAATCATTCTGGTGCCAATCCTTTCATATCTAAAATCTAAAGGTTTATTCATAAAAAGAAAGAAAGAAAGGTGAGGGATAAAACACGTTAAAGGAATCAGTTACGTACAGTAATGGCAAAGTTCTTGGTTCAGGATTGTAGCAATGATGGAATAAACTGCTGGTTTAAGTCAAGTCTCTAGAGTACATCCACAGCTTGGATGGGTCAGTCAGTCCATTGTTCAGAGCTTCAGTTTGTAGCATAATTCCTCCAGAGGGAAGAAGTGGGATTGAAGACCAAATTGAGGTGTTTCCAGGGCCTTTTATAGCTTTTGCCATGTGGAGGGCATTCCATTGTTTTTACTGTGGAAAGTTACCGCAACAAGATTGAGTTTGGAGTCCCAAGGGCAAGTTCCATGTCCATGCATTTTGCCTAATCACAGCAGGACATTCTATGAAGTGTATATGGGCATCTTCCATGGTTCATTGTCAGTTAAATGTTCTTTCGATGGGCCACTCAATTTCAATAGTCCCTCCAAGATGTGCTGGCTAACTACTTTGTGGGCATTACTCCAGGAGTGAACATTTGAAATCCAAGTATAGATTGAATAATTATAACTTCAGATACAAATATGGTACATGCATACAGATAGAGTAATCATAACCAGCAAATCATAACCTTTTCGTCTATTCCTCACTTGACAACTTTTGTACAATATTTGCTGCAAATATATAACAGTGGTTGCAACAATTATGTTTATGGTCATATTCTAATCAGATAATGTCACACTGTTCTCAGGGCCAGCGTAAGCTTTTTTGCTGCCCTAGATGGCAGTGGCATTTCGGTGGCAGCTCTCAGGGGCCCCCGTCTGCTTCGGCAGCATTTCGGCGGCCCTCATCTGTTTCTGCGGCATTTCGGTGGACATGCCCGGAACTGCACAGTGGCCATGAGAACTGCCACCAAAATGCCGCTGAAAGCACCAAAACATTGCCCTCAAAAACCAGTGCCGCCCTAGGTGACTGCCTAGATCACCTAGTACTTGCACCGGCCCTGACTGTTCTCCTGTACAGGATGTCTTTGAATGAGATTCCCATGGGAGGATCTATTCTGGGGCAGAGAGTACCTGGGCTCCCAACTGCCTTATCTTTTCCTAGGAACAAAATGGGCCCTCTCTTAACACTGGGCTTCTTTCCTTCTCTTTGTTGCTTGCAATCACTGGATGCTTTAGCTTGCACATGTACATCAGCAAGATCCATGGCATTATGGACAAACTGTAGGGGTGTATCACAGATAGCTTGTCTGATTTCCTCAGAACACATGCGCAGGAATATTCTTGTGCAAAAAGATCAAAGAACTGGTCATAATTCTATGCCCCCTTCCCCTTCGCCCATTTTTCATCAAATCACACAATTTATGCACATTTTAATGAGTAATTGTGTAATGCACTTTGAGACTTTTACATTTCATGTCATACACTTGGAGGGTGTGATGTTATCTGATTAAAATATGACCATACAGATCATAGTTGCAACCACTATTATATATTTGCAACAAATCTTGTACAAAATATGGCATGTAACTAGACATCTATGAAAAGGTTATGATTTGCTGGTTATTATGCTATCTGCATGCATGTATCATTTTTGTATTTGAAGTTATGAATATTGGCTCTATACCTGGGTTTCAAATGTTTGCTCCTGGGATAACTAACAAGGTAGTTGGCCAGTCTTGGAGGGACTATTCAAATTGAATGGCCCATTCAAAGGACACTTAACTCACAGTGAACATGTGACTTTCCCATGTGACTCCAAACACTATCTGGTCACCTGTGATTCTCCATTAGGTGTGCTGAGGTTTTTGTTTGAAACACTGGATTTCTTTCCACATGGCAGATGATATAAAAGGCCCTGGAAACACCTTCATTTTGCCTCTTTTCTGCTCCAGCCTCTTTCCAGCTCAAACCTCTGGATCATGGACTTATACTAATGGGAGCATTTATAACTAATAGACTGAGGACCTTCCAATGATTTGGAAGCACTCACAGACTTGACTTAAGCCAGCAGTTTATTCCATCACTGCTACAAGCCTGAACCAAGAACTTTGCCGTGACTATATGTAATTGATTCCTTTTACCAGTTTTAACTCTGACCATCCTTCCTTCCTTCCTTCAGATTTTAGATACTAACAGATTGGCATCAGCATGATTTGTGGGTAAGATCTAAGTTAAATATAGACCTGGGTGTGTGGCTGGTCCTTTGAGATCAGAAGAACCTTTATTTGATGAGACTGGTTGTAAAGAACCACTCATATGAATCCAGTGGTTTTGGTGGTGATATAAGAACTGGAATGCCTGAGGAAATTGCCTTTATGTTTTCCTGTTAGCCAGTGTGGTGAAACAGGAGTTTATTCTGTGGCTGGTTTGGTATATCTTATAAAATAAGAACTGCCATTTTGAGGAGTGGTAGTAGTGATAATCAAGATGGCCTATATCAGATAGTTGACAAGAAAGTGTGAGGAATACTTAACATGGGGAAATAGATTCAATTTGTGTAATGACCCAGCCACTCCCAGTCTCTGTTCAAACCTAAGATAATGGTATCCAATTTGCAAATTAATTCCAGTTCAGCAGCTTCTCAATGGAGTCTGTTTCTGAAGTTTTTCTGCTGCAAAATTGTCACCTTCAAATCTGTTATTGAGCGACCAAAGAGGCTGAAGTGTTCTCCTACTAGTTTCCGAATGTTATGGTTCCTGATGTCAGATTTATGTCAATTTATTCTTTTGTGTAGAGACTGTCCATTTTAGCCAATGTACATGGAAGAGGGGCACTACTGCCACGTGATGGCATATATCACAATTGTGGATGTGCAGGTGAATGAGCCTCTGATGGCAAGGCTGATATGAGTAGGTTCTATGATGGTATCACTTGAATAGATGTGTGGATAGAGTTGGCACCGGGCTTTTTAGCATAACATTCAAAAACCAGTAGGAGAACACTTCAACCTCTCTGGCCACTCAATAACAGACTTGAAGGTGACAATTTTTTTTCACAAAGATTAAAATCAGCTTAGTATTCCCATATTTATCAGTGACTGGGCCCAGTTATACATTGATTTTCCTTGAAAGTGCACTAATGGCGCAGCATGGCTCTTAGCCCATTCACTAGGACAATTAAGCATTTTGAGTCAACATTCTTCATGTTATTCTATCACTTGTAGTGTTGTGTTAATACATTTATTTATATATGTCTTTCTGCAATTTAACCTTTGCCTCAGATTTAATGGCAGGAAAATTGTGAGGTAGGATTGTCACATACTTCTCTCTCTGCTCCTTTTCTTTTTTCTTTTACTCACCTGAAAACAACTTATGCTTCCTTCCCCATAGAGATAAAATGTAGAAACAGGCCTGAGCTGAGTGAACTGCGTAACTCCCAGTTTACCTATAATGCATTTTCAGTCTAAGTGGTGGAAATGTCACAGATTCTGTTTGCAGTGTTCATTCTAGTGGAATGAATCTTTCTTGTTAGTGATAATAGGAATTAATCAGCTTAATTATTGTGAGAGTAAGTAGACACCTTTGTGTATTGAATAACTTATGACATTTTTGTTCAAAGAGCTCAAATCAAGCCTTAGAAAATAAATTAAATATGACCCTAGTGCAGCCTGCACATTGCCTAATCACTTGTCTACCATGAAATTCAATGATGTACAAATCTTACAGTTAAATAAATGATATATTTTTTGCATGTTTGAAACAATAGGAGCAATTTTATTACAGCATTCTGAATTCAAAGTATTTCTCCAATGCCAAAAAATAGGGCAAACAAGTTCATGCTAAACCGATTGAAAAATAAAATATTTGTGCAGTCGACTATCAGAAATGCATTAAACAGATCTGGAGGAATGTGTGATGAGTTCTTTTTACTTCATTACTAGGGATATCTACAATAACAGGTGAAAAAATATAAGAAATAAGGAGAGAGTGAAGACTCCTGGAAGGGTCAGTGAGGTCTCCATATCAAATCTGCTTATTTTAATAATGTCTACAATAGGGAATATCATTAAATAGCTACAGAAAAGTCTTATCATACATTCAGCCCATGCAGAAAATAAATCATGTTGATACAAAGAGAAGATAAGGGTAGAAAAGCAGGAGAAGCTTTGTGAGTATTAGCAGGATTTCAGATAGGCTGGGATGTAGAGTATGTATGAAAAGGTAGCTGCATCTGAAATACAAGAATCGAGGTTAAATTGCTATATGAACCTGGAGGAAATGATGGGCTATCTGAATTTACTCTGTTCTCTTACAATGGGTCACTACATTTCTGTGCCCAAATCTTCATCTAAATAACACTGATGTTCAACAATTCCATAGTGGTAAAAACTTAAAGGAAGATATTTATAGAAGGATTTAACTCAGTCCTTTTTTCATCTATCTGAAATCCAGGTGTTTTATGAGCACCAGGAAATACAGCTGCACTAGTTTAATTCCTGCTGTGACCTGAAAGGTTACTAAACAGCCCATGATGGCAGATAGCGATCTAGAAATGAAAAGTTAAAAGACTGAAAGCTTTGATTTTCTCATGGAATGAATGTGTTACCCATCAAAAATAAAGTGGTTTTGATTCTGCTGGTTTTGTTCTAAAGTTTTATCAAACTTTTATCAGAGGTCTAATCCTGACACTGCTGAAATCAAGGATAGGTTTGCCATTTAATTCAGGGGGGAGCTGTTTTGTGGTGCTATGAGCTTGATGCTAAATATCATCATCAATGATGTTCTAGCCCCAATGCAGCAAAGTACATAAGCATCTGCTTAATTTTAAGTATGTGACTAGACCCTTTGAAGTCAAACACCTGTTGAAGTGCTTTGCTGGCTTGGGGGGTCAGAATGCGCCACACCTTGCAGAATGGAGTTGGTGAGTTACAAGGAAGCATTGCAGTTGTGCTGCTAGGTTGCAAAGATGCCCCCTTATTGCAGCTTTCTGATCCATGTCTCATACAGCCTCTGTCATAGTTTTAATTATTGTTCACTCTTTCTGATATAGCCTCCTTTCCCTTCTGTACAACTATTGTTGTTTGGAAACACATTAGTTTACTTACTATGAACACTTTTCCCTGTTCTCTCTCTTCCAAGAGACAGAGCGGAAGAGAAACTTTGCACACACAAAGAGGTCCACAATCATCCTGGCTGGCTGCTCCCTAACCCTATAGGTGTCTAAATTCAGTTGGTGCCTAAATATTTGCTGTAAAAGTCCTTTAGACACCTAAGTTTCTGGCTCTGGACATGTGCACAACAGTTAACTCTAAGCATTCAGATGTCTAAGACCCAGCGCGAGCCTCAAACTACATATAGCCGGGCATTCCCTGCCTATCTCACCTGTGGGGTCCAATCTGGTAGCCTGCCTTGAGTACACCTACCTGATAGGGGCCCATTCAAAATCTGGCTTCAGGATCAGGTGCTGGAACCTCTCTAATTAGTTTTAGACCAGTGTTCAGAGCACTCACCAGGGATGAGGGAGAGCCACGCTCAATTCACCTCTCTGCTTGAAGGGCAATAAGGAGTGGAAGAGAGGTCTCTCACCTTTCAGGAGAGTGCCCAAACCACTGCATTAGGGGATATTGTGAGGTGGGGTTCCCTCAGTCTCTCCTGTTGGAGTGGTTCCACTTTGGATAAATACTTAAATAGTCATTGGGCGAGAGAGCATGAGAATGACTCTATAGACTGGTGGTCAATGCACTGATCTAGGCAGTAGGAGACCAAAGGCCCTGTCCCCTTATTATTGAATTATTGGATTATTTTATTATTTATTGAAAGTGAAACATCTGTTTTGTGTGGTATTAGGTAAAAGGGACAGCTTAGATATCTGACTCCAGGAGACAGTTTCCTGGTTGTGGATCACAAGCAAAGCGAGACACCTCTCTGCAGCTTGGACTCAGTGTATGTCTACACTGCAATTAGACACCTGTGACTCACTCAGGCTTGCAGAACTTGGGCTGTAGGGCTGTTTAATTGCAATGTAGATGTTTGGGCTTGGGCTGTGGCCTGAGCTCTGGGACTATCCCACCTCACAGGTTTGTAGAGCCCAGGCTCCAGCCCAAGCCCAGATATCTACACTGCAGTTAAACAGCTCCACAGGGAGCACAAGTCAGCTAGCACAGGCCAGTGGTGGGTATTTAATTGCAGTGTAGACATATCCCTGGAGATCTAACTCCCTGCTATGGGCAGGGCTTATGAGTCAAGACAAACTCCTTTCATTGGCATCTCCCAAGGGATAGATAGGGCCTGAATGATGACTGCTGTGGGTCTCATTCTTAAGCACCTGTCTCTCTCCACTCAGTGTATGGGGGAGCTGAATTTATAATTGTACTATAAGAATTGATGTAAATTTTAATTTCATTCTGTCAGCCATCCTGTCTGAATAACAGAAAGCAATGACCCCCAACTGTGGGATCCTGTTTCCCATATGCATTACAGTTAGGACCTGGTAGGCCCTTTTAGTTTTTGTTATAAATTTTAGCTTGTAAGAGACAGAATTTTGTATTGTGTCTATAATAAACACATTAAAAAATGTTGAGGGCCTAAAGACCCAAGGTGAATTGGTTTAGTTATAAAGTTTAACAAGGCTTAATTTACAATGTATTCTGCTCAATATAAAATATTGCTGTTTGTATACCTTTAATGGTCTCTGTAAAAGACTGTGTGAATAAAAAATGCATGCATAAAAAAAATTGTAAAGGCCATTGTTAACTAAATGGTAAAAAAAGAAGAAGCAAAAATGCTTATGTGACTGACCAACACCAAAGAACCATCAATGTGCATCCATAACTGAGGAGAGGCAGATTGATGACCCTGAAATGGAGGCTGGCACACCTAAAAACAAATCAATCTAGGACAAAATAACCTTCTTGGAGGTGTTTTGGAATGTAAATATATATAAAAAAACACCAATTAAGGAATAACCGGTTATAAACTAATACAGTGAAATCCATAGACTTCAACAAAAAAAAAAGGACTATAAGAACAGGGTGCTTTGCCATGAGACTTTGGGTTTGTCTTACCACTACTTCAAAAGCATCAAATTGCAAGCTACAGAGCCCGGCTCCCCTCTGCGACCAGTATGGCAAGGCCACTACATTGATCCAGATTCTGAACTGGTAACTCTACCATCGACTGGCGGGACTGTGTACGTGGTGTGTGCGTATGTGTAACTGAAAAGCAAATACTGTCGTATTCTCAGTAATTGCGGCGTGCTGCTTTATCCCCTATAAAAGATCTTGTGTGCTTTGTATAGCATAACAAATGTGCATAGGTGCCTAACTGAGGCTTTGTGGATTTCACTGGTTTTCAAGATGCCTAAAAGCTTTCTTGATTCACTGAATCAGAGGCCTGACAGAAGCCTATAAAAAGTGTTGCTCATGACTTATTAAATTCAGTTATCTTCTCCAAAAGCTGTCTCAAGGTACAGATCTGGTTGATAATTGAATGGCCATGTCTAAAGCCTCACTGAATATTCCAGCCTTTGCCATGAAGTGCATTGCTGATTACCCTGGGGACTATGAAATTCTACAAATGTGTAATCTTGAACCTTTCAGTGTCCTGAGTGTTGTGCGTATTAAATGAAGATAATGAATCTTTCTGTCTAGCTACTCAAATTGTGCCCATGTCATTTGCTTGGCCTCTCAGAGACCTGTCCAAAACTGCCTCTAACTGTTTTTCTACTCTTGTTTCTATTCATGCTGTATTTCACGTACATCCTCTCCTTTCCACTAATAATTCCAGACTCATCTCACCATTCTTTTTCTTCTCCTGCCTTCTTTCATGTCCCCCCTTATCCCTGAAATTACCTCCCCATCCCAAAGACCTTCCTATCCTTACCCCTTTGCATCAGGTTCCCATCCTGTATTCTGTCAAATCCCCAGTAAAAAGTAGAAGCCTAGAAGAAGGTAATCAGTACAGAAGAAGTACTATGATCTACCTCTCTCTGCCTGGTCTCAATAAAACCACATTGGCTCCCCAGTCTGTACCACAAACACACACAAATATTCAGGAATTATCACCATTCTGTGGCCTAAACACTATAGGGATGGATGCTTTATAAATCCCCTTGCTATTAGCTAGTGAGACACACGCAGAGAGCTAGATTGTTTGGATCATGCTTTTTTGATCTTGATCTGATCTTTGTCTCTTAGACTGAAGGCTAGCTATATAGCTATCTTGCACTCACACCATGGTATACAAATGCCTTCTAGGGGCAAGGATCTTGTCATCACTTAACTAATAATAAAATTATTAATCATAACAAACCAATGACCACCAAAAATCTGTTGCTGCATCTCTCAACACTACTGATCTGTGTCACAAAGGATGGGTAACAGGGAACAGAACATGTGCCCATTATCAGCCATGAGGACTTTTGTCTGGTTCCACTGGGCAGTGGAAGTTCCACAGGGCAGTGTGGAGACTCTTTGAAGATTCACCCAGCGGTGTCCTTGGGCCCTGTGTTTGTTTGGCAGATTCATAGTCACTGATAAGAAGCTCGAGTTACTGACACATGTAACCAGATCTAGGCAACTACAGAACACCGGGACTGAGGTGATCTGAGGCTCCAGACAGCGATGAGTAACTCAAGCAGACCTCTGTTTGTAAAACAAAAATATGGTTAAGGATTTGATATTGGTGTAATATGGAGAGCTGAGGGTTCAAGTAGATTTGAATGCAAGGACTAAGTCTTGCCCTCACTTATCTGGGGGTCCTGGGAGTTTAGTGCATGCAGAATTTGGTTCCCAAGTCTTTGCAAACAATATTTCTTCTCCATTATGCAGGGCTGTCCCTAGCCATTTTCGTGCCCTATGCCAGGGGTCTTCAAAATTTTCCCCCTGCGGCCCCTTTCCACAGAAGGAAAAGTCTGGTGGCCCCCGGGGGCTATGTCCACTTAAATGCCACCGCAGAAAGCGGAAGCTTCCGCTTTCCACGGCTGCACTTCGGTGGGACCAAAATAGCCCGCCTGGGAGTTCGGCGGTCTCCCATGCGGGCTCAGTGGTGGCGCTGGGGTCTCGTGCACCCCCTGGGGTGGGCTTACACACCCCTGGGGGTGCATGCACCCCAGTTTGAAGACCACTGCCCTATGCAACACCCATGGGGGGGGCTATGTGGGGCTCCAGACCTAGGGGAGAGGAGGCACAGGCTTGGGGGCAGTGGAGAAACCACACCCCAGCACAGGCCAATGGAGAGGAGGAGGTTGGAGCCAGGTCTCTCCAATTCCTGCTGATGGTGAGTGCAGGGCAGGCCATATTCATGAGGTGGCAGGAAGTGGATTGACCCGGCCCCAGCCCACTTTGCTCTGCTCCCCTAGGTCTCAGGCTTGGGAACTAGGGGAGCAGGTCCAAGCCCCTCCACTACCTTAGGTCCCAGGCTTGGGGAGCAGAGGGGAACCAGCACACAGCACTCACTAGCTGCACAGCTGGGAGCCAGGAGAGCAGAGTGGGCTGGGGTCAGGCCACTCTACTTACTGCCACTGATGAGTGCAGGCCCAACTCCTGCTGCAGTCCTCAGGGGAGTGGGGGCAGGGGCAGAGCAGGGGCTTTGGGGAAGGGGTGGAGTGCAGGTGGGGGTGGGGCGGAGCAGGGGTGGGAAGAGGTGGGACTGGGATGGAGCAGGGGATGGAGCAGCATGCAGCTGCCTACTTTGCACACAGTACTTTTCACACATGCCATCAGCTCCCCAGTCCAAGCACCTCCCGCCCACCAGGGGCCTGCTGATCAGCGCCTCCCCCTCCCTCACTGCACCTCCTGATCAGCTGTTTCCTGGCATGCAGGAGGCTCTGGGAGGGAGGGAGGAGCAAGGGCATGGCAGGCTCAGGGGTGGAGGTGGGAATGGGTGGAGTGAGGGCAAGGCCTGCGACAGAGCCAGGGGTTGAGCAGTGAGCCCTCTCTGGCACTTTGGAAAGTTGGCACCAGCAGCTCCAGCCCCAGAGTTGGTGCCTATACAAGAAGCTGCATATTTACTTCTGAAGAGCTGCACGTGGCTCAGGAGCCACAGATTGGCTATATAGGGATTATATATAAAAATAATTTTCCAGGATTAGATCTATTCTGGTCTGTAGCTATTTGGATCAGTGTGAATGGACACATCCTTTTGTAAAGATCTGCTGAAGTTCCAAAACAGTCGTTACAATTCTAATAAAAAAAGAAAGGAGTGCCATAACCTATGGAAACACTAGGTGTCGCGGTTGGCCAACAAGAAACTGAAATCTGTATGTCTATGGCCCTTGCTAATTCAGAGACGAATTTGGAAATTTGTTGGTGCTCTGCTAGTGTTAGCATCTCAGGATAGGAGAAAAAGCAGCTTGGAGACTTTATTCTTCAATGATTGCTTCTTATGTTATTTGGGTCTGAATGATAGAGGCCAATCCTCAGCGCAGTGCGGCTGAATTAAGCTAAGAGAAGGACAAAGAGGCGATTCTTATATTTTCTCCTCAAGAGTTGTTTCCTAATCAATACACAATTCAACAGCCAAAGAAATGAACAAAGAATACAAGTGAACACCATCCTGAAAACCATATTATGCCAAAGACCTGCTTTGCTCAGTGCTTAGGCGCCTGGAAAAAGTTTCCTCATGATGCTTTGAAAAGGAGGCAGTAAAAGTAACTAGAGCGAGAAATGAGACCGAGAAGAAGACGCGAGCTGCCTGCAGCTGGAGTTTAAATTTGAAAACCCAGTTCACGTACATCGCCTTACTGAAGGGACTCTGAGCGTTGCAGGGTTCTGAAAGTGAAGCTTCCTCTTAAGAGAATTCTCACTGGCGCCCTCTATCGGTTCATCCCTGAATCGCAGCATCGCTGCCTGCACATACAGAGAGTTATTAGTTTAATTTTGTTTTGAATTACAACAGGAAACAGAGAGAATAGGCAAAGAAAACACGTTTTTCCAGTCGAGAGGCTGGAAATGAGGCCATTTATTCCGGTAAACGTCAACGGGGAACCGATTCCCAGCATTTCTGGGGGTAATTGCTAGCCGACGAGCAGCGATTTGTAAAGCCAGTAACAAGGGTTGGAAAGAAAATATAAATTATTGGCATATGGGCTGATGTGTTTATTATGTTTGTGTGTCTGATTTCGTACTGGTTCATTTGACAAGACGTCGTGAACAAAGCACTGTAGCTTGTGTAGATCTGAGAACAAGTAAAAAATATATATTCGCTCATACACGGGGTCCCGTGAACAGTTCCCCCACCGAAAATATATTTTCTTGAGAACTTCATGTGGGAGGGGGAAAGGAGGAAATGGGAAAAAAGGGGTTAATACAATAAAGGATACAGAGACAGTGAGATTCCCTGGATATCCTCTCCTGGTGGAGTTGTTGGAGACAGTATCACATTTCCTGGCTTGACTCTCAGGAGCACCAAGAATATTCCCATAGGAATATTATTAGGAATGTTACATTCCTAGGAATCCCTAGGAATGTTACTACTCTACAGACAGTATCGGTGATGATAAGTCCTGTGTTGGGATACAGAATGCTTACAGTCACCTGTTAATTGCCGGTGATTACAAAGTCATTGCATTTGTGCTTTGTAATTTGCAGCCTTATCCCATTCACCTGTGAAGATTTCATGACCCTTTCCTGTGTGTAACACGAATTCCACAGAAAGAGTAGATTAGATGTACACCGTTTAATGCTTAATGACAGGCCCTCTCAGAGGTCCAGAGAGGCCCAGGCTACTTCTAGCTTTTGAAGCCCTTAGCTATAAAAAAATAAAAAATAAAAAATATGATACGTATAAACAAAATAAGGCACCAGAAAAAAAGAGTGAGACACTATGTGAATATTTTTTATTTAACAAATGCTTTTCTAGCCTTTTTCTGCACTAATTATTGAGGAAAAATCTAGCTTTTGTGCAATGGCACAGCTGATATTAAGCATGGCAAGCCCATTCAAATGCTCTTGTCCCATAGTTGAACAGTGATAGTTCTTTACCTGCTTCAACACATTCAAGGTGCGTTCACGTGACACCATTGAGGCAGGCAAATTGACAAAAATACATAATGCAAGTGTGATATTAGTAAACACCCCAGAGAGTCCAAGTTTGAATATTTCTTGAAGCAATTCCTTTGGCTTGCAATCCAATTTAAAGTTTGTGGAATATATTCATTTGAGGAAGATGATCTTGTCACTGAGATCTTCTGAGATTTCTTTGTTGTACTGTTGCTGAAATTGTTCAGCTGCACAAAGTATATCTGCATTACTCAGTCTGTTGAACTGCCAAAGAAACCCCAAAAGGGTACAAATTAGTTGCAGTGACTCAAATCAACATGTAAGACCTGACTGAATAGAATTAATGATGACAAGGAAGACATTGACCCCAGAATGCTGCTCAGCATCGGATTCAGTAGATAACTTGTGATTGGTGGAGAACTCAGATGAAATGCCATATTCTGTGCTACTAGTTTGGACTCAATCAGGATCGCATCCCCTTGTTCACAAATCTGTTGAGTGCCATTGATTAGACTTTCAATGTTATCCCTCTAAACCTCAAGTGTAGCATTGTGTGCTTCAGTTGCCAGTGTAGTTTGGTGGATCATTTTAAGTAGCTTCAGCCACAAAGATGACATCAGAATGCATTCAAATTTGGACATGTGCTTCTGGAACTGAACTGAAGTTCAATTCGAGCTTGTGCAGTGAGACTGAGAGATTCAAACTCATTTAAAGCCTTTCTCACTGAATTCAAATGCTGCACAACTAGTTGAACAACATCTGTGCAGATCATCTAGTTTTGGACATCCCATGCAGTGAAACAGGAAGATATTGCTTCAGAATTTCCAATTTTTGTAGACTACCACTGATATTGTATATTTTCTGAACAGTTCCAAAGTAAGTAATTGCCTTCTTGCATGATTCAGCACAGTCAACACCTACAAGGTTTAGTGTGTGTTTTCCACAGCTGGAGAAAATACAGTTTGAATTACGCTCAAGCAGAACTGCTTGTACACCTTTGTACTTCCCAGTCATATTAGATCCATTGTTATAGGTTTGACCAATGCAGACTTAAAAATCTAACTTAAGACCTTGTAGAATTGCTAGTACTCCATCAGCAATTTCTTTTCCAGTTATTCTTGTGAAACTGTCAAACAAAATAAATCTTTCCTCAATTGAAAATTGAGCTGTCTACAATCGTAACATATCGAATAACCATAGTAGTCTGTTCCTTGTGGCATCAACAATGACCGAAAAATACTTGGCATTTTGAAGGTCATCAAGAATTGTTTGTACAAATGATCCACATACCTCAATAAACTCGTTTTGTATGCATGTAGAGAGACAATGAACTTGCATGTGCTTTTGACTCTCTTGCAATTCTCCAACACATTTAACATGCTCTGATAAAAGTGGGTCTTTTTTGCGGAGAAGCTCAAGTATGCCTAGAAAATTTCCATTTGCACAATCACCAATACGTTGATTAGAACCAAAGAAAGCCAATCCCCACCCAGAAAGAAAAAGGATGACATTCAGGATGCACTCAAGAAGTCTTTTACCAGTTATTAGTTTCTATAGAGATTTCACTCAAGATTAGATTCTCAATTGAACTTTTAGCTGATGCTGTCCTACTGGCTGATTTCCATGCAATATAGTTTTCTTTGTGTGATATTGAACTCTCATGTGATGGTATTCGGTCTTTCAACTTCCTCCAACCTCTGTTGATGCTCCATCCTGATTGATCAGAGAGAACTGATGCATTTGCAGCACTTTTGTTCAAAAGGAAGCAGGGTTCACAGTACAGAGATTGCTTTTTCATACTTCAGCATAACCAGTCTCTTGTGCAAGTCTCACCATTAGGAAGAGTTTTTATAAGCAGACAAGTAGGGAAAGCATGATTATCGACATCTTATGGAATGTTATTTGGAATTTCAAAACAACTAATTTGAAGAAAAGATTGTATTTGGGCAGCATTGCTCTTGTCAATAATTCCGTCAGCCACAGTCAAACCTGTGACATGAATTGCTCTTGCTGGGTAAGATCTACATCAGGGGTTCTCAAACTGGGGGTCAGAAGCCCTCAGGGGGTCATGAGGTTATTACACGGGGGGTTGTGAGCTGTCAGCTTCCACCCCAAAGCCTGCTTTGCCTCCCGCATTTATTATGGTGTTAAATATGTAAAAAAGTGTTTTTAATTTATAAGGAGGGGTTGTCGCACACAGGGCTGGCTCCAGGCATCCCCCTCAAGCATGTGCTTGGAGTGGCCAACATCAGGGGGCAGCGCGCCGTCTGTGATTGGGAGACGCGCTGTGTGTTTTGGCGGCATTTTGAGGGCCATACCGCCGCTGCTGCATTTTGCATCAGTGACAATTCAGCAGTAGCTTGACAAGTTGTGGTGGCTTTTTTTTTCGCCTCTTGGGGCGGCAAAAAAACTGGAGCTGGCCCTGGTTGCACACAAAGCCTCGCTATGTGAAAGGGATTACCAATGCAAAAATTTGAGAACCACTGAACTACATCTTCCTGTTGCTATTCAGTTTCTTGGTTGTACATAGGATTTTCTGCTGCATCTGCTACTGTTGGCACATCTCCTTCTTGACTACTGTACTCATGTTCAGATATTGGCGTTGAAATATCACCTGTTGCAGTTTCAGAGTTTTCATTATCTGTATCATTGTTTTTTGGGTAGGTGTGTTTTCCAGTGGTTTGAGAAATGAAATTATTAGCTTTGAGTTCTTAGCTGCTGATTCACTTAATTGTTTTTGCCGTCTCTTGCTTACACCACTTTCAAATCTCCTCGTCATAGTGATCTATCTGGCCAATATGTAGCCTATTTACAGTTGAAATATTCTGCTGTAATAAAGTAACTTATCTACACTTGAAATCTTCTACTGTAAACATGTACTCAAAAGCTGAATGGTACACAAATGGTGAAAAGGCTTAAAATGAAGGAATACTAGTTAAGAACATAAAATGAAACAGTCAGACAGACTATTATACTTATCACAGAATCAAAACTCAAGAACGCAAGGTATAGTATAACAGGCTGAGCTGAAGACATATGAATGACATATATATAGTAAACACAGACATGGATACAGACAGAGGGATAATATCCAAAAATTTCAAACATGTGTCCTCACGAAACTCACTGTACGAGATTGTCCTCACTAATTTTCACTTGCATCTGGGACTATGAAAGATTACGTAGACTACGAAAGCCTATGATGACAGCCAACCTACCAAGTTAGGGATCAACCAACAAACTAGTCACTGCTTTTAGCTACCATATGAAGATTATAATGAGGAAATCTCACACATAAATAATTCCTTAGTCAATAAGGACCACTAAAATGTAATAATTCTCTACCTTTCAACACACAATCAACACAAATTTATAACAGTTAACAAAAAAATTACGTCTTTTACCAAATCACATTTCTTATATACTTAAATTTCTAGCTCTAAGCTGAGAGAGTGTGTCACATTTTGGTCCGATCGGGATGCACATAAAATTAAGTTTGAAACTTATCAAATGCCAAAAAAATCAACCAGTGTCTAAATCTGAGGTCCCCTTTGAACTTGAGGCCCTGGCCAAATAGGCCTCCTGTCCTCCCCTCTGACTGGCCCTGCTTAGTGATACACCAGGCCACCAGCTTGAGTGCTACTTCGCAGATTAAGGGTATGTCTACACTACCCACTGGATCAGTGTGTAGCAATCGATTCATCAGGGTCAATTTATCATGTCTAGTCTAGATGCGATAAATCAATCCCCAAGCGCTCTCCCATTGACTCCTATACTCCACCGCTGCAAGAGACACAGGCGGAGTCAACGGGGGAGTGGCAGCAGTTGACTCACCGCTGTGAAGACACCACGGTAAGTGGATCGAAGTACATCGACTTCAGCTATGTTATTCTCATAGCTGAAATTACGTATCTTAGATTGATTCCCCCTCTCTCCGACAGTGTAGACCAGGGCTAAGGATTTCTAGGCTAATTTAATTCTATCTTGGTATGCAGTCTTTGAAATAAAGAAAAAATTGTATCTGGTGAATATGTAGAAGATGGAAAATACGTGGAAGGCAGGGATGTGGAAGAACACTGTAAATGTCAGGATCTATGAAAAATGTAACAGAATTTCACTTTCTTCAGCAGTGATCTCCCCATGTGTCTCTCACTTGCATTCATACTAAAGTGAAATAGCGGTTTTTTTCCAGGTCAAAACATTCTACTAAATGAGTGAGCTGCAGGTTTCCATGGCTTCTTTCATATCTTTCTTGTCTTCATCGAAAACAACATATGTTTTGGTTCTAACACTTTTCCAACAAATCCTCCCTTTTACTGTGACCCCTCTTGCTAAACATTAAAGCTTGATTTAAACCCTCACCTTTCCCCTAGAACCAAACCAAAACCTACATTGTAACCCTAATATTTATCCTGGACCCTTATCCCCAACCTCATTTTACAGCTAGCCCCTAATCCTAAACCATAACCCTAACCTCTGTCTGAAAGAAGACCTACAGTGACACGTTTTACATCTTCAAAGTGCTTTGAAGATGTAAAACACTCAATAGATGCTGAATCTTTCCTGGCCTGAAGCTAACTTGCACACGCTTTTTTTCCAAGATAAGGTGATTTAAGTAGCACTCTTCAGAGAGATGCTTTTGGTTTATTTATTTGTATAAAGAAGTGGCCCGTGTACTCTTCTCCCTGCTATAGATGGAAAAGCCCATTTCAATACATTAATGCATTGCAGCTGAAATTTCCCAGATTGGGATCAGACTGAAGTCACTTTGTCCAGACCCAGTATCGTCCCAGTGGTGGGAGACCAAACTGTACCCTACCAGCTGTACCCTAGCTGTACCCCACCAGCTGTACCCCACCAGCTATACCCCACCAGCTTTCATCCAGCTAGGGTCACCAGACAGCAAGTCTGAAAAATCAGGATGGGGGTGGGAGGTAATAGAAGCCTATATAAGAAAAAGACTCCAAAATTGGGTCTGTCCCTATAAAATTGGGACATCTGGTCACCCTACCTCTTTGCTAAGAGCCTTTCTGCCTGTGATGGGGGACTTGGTCTCTGACTTCATTCATCCTGTGCTGGCGGGAGGCCAATTAGTGCCAAGGGTGATGCTGAGTCTCATGATAGACTGTTTTAATTTTCCCTTTGTGCCGCAGGCGACCCAGTTTGTAAAACAGTTACGAGAAACGCGATTGTCACTCTGCAACCCAATTAGACCGGCCCCTGGGAAATAACAGCCGACGCACAGATAAATCCTGAGCCTTGTAATTTTAATACAAGTCACAGCTTGTCGTCCTCTCTGCTAGACAGTGATGAGAGATTTTGCTAATGTGCAGCCTGATCTCTAGAGCACTTAACAATGGGATGTGACTGTAGGCGCTGACTCCAGTGGGTGTTCCGGTGAAAAATTGCTCTCCACAACACCCTGCCCCAGCTCACCTCCATTCTGCCTCAACCTCCTCCCCTGAGTGTGCCACTGGGTCCTGCTTCTCCCCCGTCCCTCCCAGCACTTGTGCCACGAAACAGTTGTTTTGCACAGCAAGCCTGGGAGGGAGGGAGGAGGAGGGTGAACGTGGTGCACTGGGGGAAGGAGGCGGGCCAGGGGCAGGGATTTCGGGAGGGATCCAATAGGGGCAGGGAGAAGTGGAGTATGAGTGGGGGTGAGGGTGTGGCCGGGGAGGGGGGTGCAAGCACCCACCGGTGCCAGCAAAAGTTGGCACCTGTGGATGTGACAAAGCACTCAAAGGAGTGACAGAAGCTGTGCCAGAAGCCTCCCTGGTTGGAAGAGGAAAGCACCTTCCTGGCCTATGGCTGGGTAGCTGGGCCGGATCGCTGCACATCCAGAGACAGCAGTATTGGCTTCTCTGCAGGCACTGGGTGGCGTTTATGGGGGACTTGGATCCAAGGGCACAGGTGGAAATAAGGGATAAGAACTTTAAAGAGATTGCCTTTAAAACAGCTCTGATTGGAACAATAACACCACCTGCTGGGGTAAATACATTTTGGGGCTGATTCTGCTTATTCACCAAACCTGGACAGAGAGAGTAGCTGAGTGCTCCAGATCAGGAGGCTCATCTGGCACTTTGCACAGTCCAGATACATTGGTTTGGGACCTTAGACATAAAAATCTCTTTCCCAGGGTTCGTTTTGCGCCAGAAAACCCACAAGGCCCACAGAGTAAAACTGAATCCTGTTTCAGACGCTGATGATTCAACTACCCAGGTATGTCCTCCCTCGCTGAGGGCTTGGCACTGTTACCCCAGCTAAAATTGGGCATAGGAAAAAAGAAAAGGAAAAGGCTTCCTCTTTCCTTTCCTCCTACCTAACTTCCAGGATTGCTGATGTTCATGTAAAGGTAGCAGGACCGAAAGGTAAATTAACAACTCTTCCTGCCCCCAAATCTGAACAATCAGGGAATATAATCGTTGTGCTGGAAAGAGCCCCAGCAGCTGGTAGCTTATTAATAAATTGTGTGCAATCTGTCCAGGATGAACCTCGGAATGGGAGTATAAACCATCTGCTTCAGGGTAGTAATCCTAATGGTATCTGGGATCTTTTCGAAATGGACACAGAAAATGAAAGGGGATTAATGTCTCGGGTGAGCTGCTTTACCAGCCAGCACAGGTGTGCAATTCATGGTTAGGCCAAGAGAATAGTGGCTTGAAGTGGCTCGTCTAGGGTACAGGGCTAGATTAACAGGCCCTGGGACCAAACATATTTGTGGGTCCCTATGTAATCATTGAGGGCTCCAAGCATGGGCCTGGTGTGGCAGTGCCATTGGGGCCATAGTATACCCCGTACTGAATCTCAGAGACATTTTTCATTTTGATCATGCACCTCTACGTGACTATATGGATTGCCATCCACAGCTCCCTCAGCCCCCATTTTTCTCACTGAGCTGTACACCCATGTGGGTTTACCAGTGTCCACAGCAAATAGAACTTTCATAGTGATCAGGGAAACTCCCCACAGATTTATCTCCTTCCTCTTCAGGCCTTCTATAGCCATGTCTCCAGTACCACCCTATTGCACCAGTCACAGTATGTGGTCCTAGTCTCAGCTCAAAGTTCCAAAGCCAGCAGATACCCGGTCAATACTGACCAATCCCTCCCTCAGCACCCATTCTGCCATTTGAGCAAGCCACTTGCAAACACTATTTCCTCAAAGTGGGGACTTAGCCCTTGGGAATCTGAAGACACCAGCCTTTCTCCCTCTGCTCACATCTACAAGCTGGTCTATTACCTGATCACCACCACCTCTCCTCAGGCTTGTTTCCTTTCTGCTTTGGACATGCTTCCCAGCCAGCTGGGGCTAGTCTGCCGCTGCAAGCCTGACTTGCTTCCTCTTTCCCTGCTTCCCTTGACATTCCTTTCCTACTGGTGACCTCTGTTCCTTTAGGTTAAGTCTAGCTTCTTTATCTGCTCTATCTTAATGGCCCCCAGTAGTCACAGAGTTTCTCTGGCTATAGCCATGAGCCAATTGCCAGAAGCCAGCCTTAGATAGTGGCAGCTACCAGTCAAGGGAAGAGTGGCAATTCCAAGGCTGAGCATGCTTGAATTTTGCAACGGTGGCACTAGGGACTCTGTATCCTCAGCGCTAGCCTTAGGCTGCTGCAGACTCTTCAGTTAAGCACTTCTCTCCTCTAGACCATGGCTTTAAGTACCTGAGATGCCCATCAACTTCAGCAGAGGCCACCAATTCCCATACCCCCCTCAGCTAGCACATAATCATGCAGAAAGTGCAGTCTGAATGATTTTGGAGGCTGGGGGTGCCGGGAGGTTCCCATCCCTGAGCAGATGTTCTGCAACAAGCTCACATGGCCCCCCTCAGCTATGGGACCAGGTCCCTGTGAAGACAGTGGAGTTATCCTGTGTAAAACCAGTTCTGTCCAAAGCCTGCTGAAGTGAGTGGGAGTCTTTTCATTATCTTTAAGGGGCTGTGTATAGAAGCAAAGGACCCCATTCTAGACTCTGGAAGCAAAGTGCATTCCATGCTATACTTGTTTACTATTATAACAGGAAGATATCACATTATCTCAGTAGGTAATAAGCAACACCTCCTACAGCACTTAACTTTTTCTGAGAGGCTTCCCACCCAATAACTAAATGTAAAGCTGCTTTGCTTACAAGGGCTGAAAATATCAGGTAGTATGGTCACAGAAACAAAACACTTCTGAATTCAGTAGAAATTTTGAATGTGCACAGAGCACAGACAGGACAGGTTCCTGCATGGTTACGGAACTGCAGTAAAGTGGAACAATTTTCAGCTTGTATGATTGGAAGACAAGATTACTGGGTTAGATGAACATTTGTTCTGATTCAATATAGCCATTCTTATGTTCTTCCTATTCGATGAATATATCACCCTGGAAATGAAAAATAGCCACCTGTATGTGATTTACACAAGCGGTAGCTGCTGAGAAGAATGATGCTTCCTGCAAACAGAAAGCTCTTTCTGTATTGTCCTATGGCCTGATTAAAATTCTGTGTGTGTCAATTTAAGTATTTTAAATATTTTTCAGGATATAAGATGCAGAGAGGATTAGTGGAGTGAAGACTGGTCAGAAGTTAATACCCTCCAAGCTGGAGGTTTGACAATTTATTCTCTCAAGCAAGTCACTTACAATTTCTGTTATTCAGTTTTCCCATCTTAAAATTAAGATAATACTTACTCTTTTGAGGTTGCTGTGAAGGTTAATTAGTGTCCGTAAAGCACAGTATAAGGGCTAAGTAGTCATATTATTTTCCACTGGAAAAAATCCAGCTTTTAGGCCACTGGTCCTGATTAAAGGTTATATTTATCGGGAGGATCTTCATTTATATCTAAGTCACTAACTTTAACTTGATTAACTCACAAGTGTTACATTTCTATGAAGCTGTAATTGGTGATCTCAACTGGATTGGAAACAAATCAAGAAATACATTAAAACAGCTTTGTTTCTCTTCAAAATATGTCTTTTAAAAAGTGGCGACGGTACAAATCGTCTTTCAGAAAAGAGTCTTTCATCTCACTAAATAATATCCTGGAACCTTTTGAAATCAGCTGGGAGGTATTGGGGAAAATGAAAAAGAAGAATCCATGGCATCATCAAAGACTCAAACAAGAAGGAAGGAAACATATACACATTTCCTTCTCTTTAATACTTTTACAGGTATCTTCTGTGCCATTTGGAACTCTCTGTTTTCCAGTGAGAATTACCCTAACTCCCTTACCCGTTTCTCATTAATTACATTCCTCAGATATTATAATGCTTTTTTTTATATTGGCTGCACAAAATAATGCTATCCTTTAATTTAATACAGTGACCAATACTGCAGCATTCCAGGTGGAGTTTAACAACTGTCACATAGATGTCATAGTTTGATTTTCTGCCTCTTATTAAATCTAATACTTTCTTTACTTTTTACTGCAGCTGTGCACTGGCTGGTGATTTGTCTGTAATGATGCTTTCATTGGTTGCCAGATCAGTGTAATACTGCATGATTGTTCTATTTAGTATAAATTCATTTGACTAATTCTTTGCTCATAGAGGGCAGATTGCAGATCACTTACTCATCCAAGTGAGCAGTTACCTACACCAGCAGTCTCACTGAGGACTGTGAATCATCGAGGAAGTTTGTGAGTCTGACAAACTAATCATCAAGGAGTTCACAATCTGGGAGCATACATTTCACATTTTTTCAACATGGCTTTATTTGCCTTCTGTTGCCAAATCTTTTGAACAGAAACATCCTTTGTGATCACATCACAGCGTTTCAAAATGTGATGCTGGCTGAATTGAGGGGTTGTGCTCCTATAAGCTCTGAAAATAGCAAAAATACAACGTCTTTGTTTACATAAACATGATAAAAAGAAAAAAACCAAAACAAAACATACAAAATACGAATTAAAAAAAAAATTTAATTGGGTGTGTGAAATCTCTATATGGCATTATTTCTGATAATGACCACTTCATGACATCTATGAATATTCCAAAACCATTATCAGATATCGATATTGATATTGTCAGTCTTTGGTCTGCAAGTATGCCACCATTGATTAGTTTCTAAATGAACTAAAATAGCTGGCACATTACATATCAGCAAGGAATTATTTGTACATGTTTGGCTTGAATGCAGTCATAAAGAAATCTGCATGGAATTTCATATGGCTATAGATCCAAATTTATTTGATGAGAATTTGGCACTTTCTTAAAAGCGTGACATTCAATGCATATTTTTTTCAGAACATAACCCTTACGACAATTGAGCAAATGAGAGAGATAATAATATCTTTGAAAATGTTCTTTGAAAACATCTGCTCAATGTGCAGTGGCATTCAAAAAAAGCTAACAGAATGTTAGGAACCAATAGGAAAGGGATAATAATAAGACACAAAATAACATAATGTCACTATATAAATCCAGGATATGCCCACCTCATGAATACTGCATGCTGTTCTGGTTGCCCAATCTCAGAAAAGATATATTGTAAGCCTCTGTGCAAATCACCAGACAGGAAAGAGACATTAACTGGTGTAAAGTGCTGACCTCCAATAGAAGGTGTTATGTCCTGGCCGTCAATTATCACATCCCCATCCGTACTTACACACCAACCCTATCCTCATCTAGCAGGGTATGACACAAACCCGTTACATCTAGTCCTGTCCCGACCCATTACTGGGTCAAGAAAGGCCCAGTAACACCAGGTGGATTAGAGGGAACCTTAAAAAGACAAAAGACTTTCTTGTTTACTCTTCTTCTCCTCCCCTGAACCCCCATGAAGATGAGTATTGCAAATGAATTCCTCCATCAGCTGAGTTTGTATTTTAAAGCGGGGGTGTGGGAGGGTGTGGGTAAGGGAATAAAAACCCCTTGTAAATAACTCTAATTTCTTTTTCCAATATAGTAATTCTTTAGGTAGTGTATTAGAGAATTGGCTACATGAGTTATCTTTGGTGTGAGATCAAAAGTGCAGTTCACTTGGTGTAAGTGACTGGTCCTTTGGGACTGGGAGTAACCTGAATATTGCTGTGATCTTTGGTGTAAGGGACCATCAATCACAAAACTAATCTTACTTATTTGGCAAGACAGACCTCAGCATACCCGGGTGGCGAGATGGATGGGGACTATTTGTGACTCCATGTTAAGGCTGTTATAGTGCCTGAACATAAGAAAATCTTGACACAATTCACAGTCAACATGTGGAACACATTTCCAGGGGATGTTGTGAAGGCCAAAAATATAGCTGGTTTCAAAAAAAGAATTAGGTAAGTTCATGGAGAATAAGTTTGTCAATGGCTATGAACCAAGATGGCCAGCAGCGCAATCCCATGAGCCAGGTGTTCCTAAACATCTGACTTCCACAAGCTGGGACTGGATGAGAGGGGATGGATCATTTGATAATTGCCCTGTTCTTTTAATTCCTTCTGAAGCATCTGGCCCTAGCCACTGTCAAAAGACAGGATACTGGTCTAGGTGGACCATACGTCTGACACAGTATGGCCATTCTTAAGTTCTTATGTTCTTATCCTAAAGGAACATATATTTTTCAGAAAAAGAAAACAAGCCTTAGATGTGGGTTTTAAATTCTTAATTCATTATTTTCTTTATTAACACAGATCTAAAGTGTATCTGGAGATGTCAGCAAACCAGTGACGTGCCTGAAATCACTATGGCTTATTGCTAAAAGCAACAAAGTCAGCAGGCTGTAAATTGGCCATGTCAGAGCCTCAGCTTGACCAAGGAAGTGGGGGTGGGGTTGGGTAACACATAAAGGGCATCTTGACCCCAAGTCCTTCCTGATAAGAATTGTGTTGAAGTAGCTGATACATGCATCGTAGAAGAGCAGGATGTGCCCTCAGGAATGTGTCTAACAGGGTCTCAAGGCTGCAAACTCTGGGAAAAACCCACACCTGGTTAATCAATAATCAGAAGGAAATCTCTTGCTTGACCATTGGAACTGCTTGCTTAACAAGTTTTCTTTAAGGGGCATGTCATTCTATTACTAATGTGTAAATAAGGGTGAAAAGTTTGAGGTAGTTGGACTCTCCTGGACTCTTCCTCTGGATACATCTTGCAGTCCCCAGCAGCAGATGGGCTGCCGCTGTGCCACTCGAGAACCACGCTCAGTGTCGGTAATTATCGAGGATTAGGGGTGTTTTACTAACCTGTTGTGGATGGGTATAAGTGCTTGAGGCTAAGTAAAGTTTAGCTGTAAGTGAAAGCACTCTTGTGTTGTCCTGTTTGTGCCAGCCATCTATCGGTCGGACAGCCATGTCTCCCCTGACACCACCTGACACAGAGTAAAAGTTACCAAGAGCTTTGGGTTGAAAGAACCCCGGGTAACAAAAGAACCTGCAATTAAAGCAACATATCGTTTGAAATATTTACAGAGGCTAAAACTCAGGACCAAATTGAACATTGCTGGGAGGAGCTCCCAATATGATTCACCAATAAACGGTGCCGATCAAAGAACTTTGAAATTCAATTTTTTCAACAAAAGAGGGACAGCCCTTGCTCAAGAAACCCATCTCTTAACATTCATGCTCTTGACAACTATTGCCATAATATTATTTATTGGGACTTACTATTGAGAAGAAGGCAGTGGGCCATCTCCAGTACCATAGAGCATCCTGCACGTCAGATTTCAGTCCTGAATGTGTGTCGAAATGTAATTAAATGTGAGTGTTCTTCTAATACTGATAGGCCCTTACACTGCTTTTGTAGGGCATGAGGTACTCTTGACTGTAGAACCTGGCAGGGATGGAAGTAATCACTTTAAATTGGTTTCACCTATTCCTTATGGAAAGCGACTGGAAGCTGAAGATGGGTGAATGCTCCTTAAATTCCAACAGAGCCAAAAAAATAACACTTAGTGAATTAGAAGCATCCAAGAGAGATTTAAGGAATAATGACTCTGATGTTTTATACCTTGGGGAAACACCCAGCATTCCCATGTTCATCCTATAATTTGGTTGTGTGGTATCTAATGCAAATTTTGTCGTGTCTTCAGAAGACTCATGATGTACTGAGCATTGCTGTTACGGTAATATTATAGTAATAATTGTAATAGTAAAGTTATAGGTTGTAATGTATATAGCTATGAGGTTGAAAATGTGTCCCAATGACTTAGGGCTTGATTACACTGGCACTTTATAGCGCTATAAAGACTCCAGGAGCGCTATAACTCCCTATCTGTCCAGACTGGCGAGGCATGTAGAGCGCTATAAACCCCCAGTTATACCAGCCCTGGTAATCCTCCCTTCCCAGAGGATTAACAGCTATTGCGTATTGACTGCTCTGTATTATCGCCAGTGTGAAAGGGTATTAACACTACAAGTGCTACAAGTGATCTCTGGAGACGCCCCAAGCCATTTAAGGCAATTGATGTCTCTTCCCTTTGTTTTGAACTCAGCTGGAGGAATGCGGAAGTACATTTTCAGAGTTTCTCTCTTAACTCAGCAGATAAGCAATGCAAATGTTTACAGAGGGAGCCTGTGTGACAGAGAAGACTAGCAGGCTTTGTATTTCAAAGGAAACTTGCTGACAGGCTCTCAGAAGGACGAAAATTCCCTCCCTCTCTCTGTCCGCATACACACAACACGTTCCCCCTCACTCCCCTCATTTGAAAAGCACGTTGCACCCAGATGAATGCTGGGATAGCTGCCCATAATGCACCACTCCCTGTGCTGCTGCAATTGCTGCAAATGTGGCCACGCTATACCGCTGGTGGGTCTCAGTGTGGACAAGCTATAACGCTATCCCTATAGCTGTATACAAGGACAGGTATAACCAAAACCTCTATAAATCTGTAAGAGTAACCAAGCCCTCAAAGCAAACCCAGGCAAAAACTCTCCTAACCCTAACCCTAACCCTAATCCTAACCCTAACCCTAACCCTAACCCTAACCCTAACCCTAACCCAAAAACTCTCCAGAAGCAGAGGGACAATTCACACCTCATCAGGGGATCTATGGGACAAACCCAGACCAACCTCACAGGAACAAAGGACACTGGTCTGGGCAACAATAAAGGATCTGTTGGACTCTCAAGTGAGTCACCCCCCTACCTTTGGTAAGTTTGGGATTGCAATGAGGTAATGCTCACCTGACTTTGAAGGCGGGGAGGGTAAAGCCAATAGGGAAGAAAGGACATGATAAAAGGGAGAAAAGTTTGCCATACTCTTTCTCTCTCTCTTCCAGCTCCATCTACAGACATCACCACTAAATGACTGAAAAGCTGATTAAAGGAAAGAGCCTGGCTGAAGGGCAACCAGCCTGCCTGTGGTGAGAAGCATCTAAGTTTGTAAGGGTATTGAAAGTGATAAAATCAGCTTAGAATGTGTTTTGTTTTTATTTCATTTACCCAATTCCAACTTGTTACACTTTGACTTATAATCACTTAAAAATCTGTCTTTGTAGTTAATAAATGTGTTTATTTATTCTACCTGAAACAGTGCGTTTGGTCTGAAGCATGTCAGAAGCTCCCCTGGGGATAACCAGCCTGGTGCATATCAATTTCTTTGGTAAACTGATGAACTTGTATAAGCTTGCAGTGTCCAGCAGGCATAACTGGACACTACACAATGGAGGTTCCTAGGGTTGTGTCTGGGACTGGAGATATTGGCTAGTGTCATTTTGTTGCACAATCAAAGGAACAATTTACATGCCAGAGACTATGCGTGAACAGCCCAGAAGTGGGGGTTCTCACAAGAGAGCAGGGTAAGGCTGGATCCCAGAGTCAAGGACTGGAGTGACCTAGCAGATCACCAGTCCAGAAAACACCAGGGGAATGTCACAATGGTGCAGGGAGCAGTGTGTATGTGCAGCTTGCTACTCCAAGTGAAGTTCACATTTTAAGCACTGATATTTGTGATTTTAAGTGAGTCTTAAGTGCAGTGGCTAAGAAGAGTCAGGAGGAGGTCACTGTTTTCTTATTTTTCTGTTTGTTTATTTCAGGTAAGGGAAATAAGCACAAGAAATGGCTAGTGTATTTTGGTTGCATAATCCAAGGAGCAGTTTATATGCTAGAGGCTGTGCATGAACAGCCCTGGAGTGGGGGTAAGGCTGGCTCCCAGAGTCAAGGTCTGGAGTGATCTAGGAGATCACTGGTCCAGATAACACCAAGGGAACATCACAATGACACAAACTAAAGGGTCCTAAATTCAGGACAAATGATTGTAGAAGAAATTGACACAGAAAAACAGGAATCTACAAGACATAGTAACCCAGTGGATAATCCACAGCAAGAAATATATACCCAGTGATTGCCACACCCTTGAGAGTGCATCATGAATTTGCATGCTGGGAGGTGTTCCTGAGGAAATTTCACATCACAAAAACCTAGCTTGTTGTACTCAGTCACAATCAGTGAGTGAGAGGCTATCCAGTGTGGCAACTGGACAATATAGTTATTTTTTTTGGTGTGTGCAATGCCTGGCACAATGGAGCCCTGTTCTCAGATGGCTTAAGTGTACATTAATAAATAAATAAATAAATAATAGGGTAAAGATATGGCACATGATATGGTTAATAAATCTGGAATTATGAAACCATTTTGATATGGGGAAGAGTTTTGCATTAAAACACTTTTTATTGTCCTTTTTATTATGCAAAAGTACAATACCACAATATGATGTGTGTGATGGGAGGACTAGGCTCAGAGGCCCCCTGTTGGAGGCCTCAGGGTCCTGCCACACTCTGTCCCAGAGAGGAGCAAAAGAAAACTCCTCCAAGTAGCCTGAAGTGGTTGCAGGGAAGCAGCCAATGGGGGTGGCCATATGGAGAAGCCAATCAGGGTCCAGCAAACTTACATAAAAGGACATTCAGGACCAGAGTCAGTCAGTTGCTGTCTAGAGCTGGAGGAGTGAGGACTATGTTCTTGACTAGCTGAACTAGACCAGTAGGTCTATGGACAGAGAAGTTGCTGGTAGGGTCTCGGGGAGCAAGGAAGGTGCTCCTGACTGGCTGCTGGGACTGATTAAGGACTGAGCCCAGGGAGGGCTTCAGGAACACAAGGAGTAAACCCTTGGGGTAAGGCCCCATAGCAGGGCAAGGACTGGTTAAAGACTGAGTCCAGGGAGGGCTACATAGCTACCAATAGAAGGTTAGTGGGATAGGCACCTGGTGGATTGTATGCCCTGGAAGGGGTCTGTTCTGTTTCACATGCAGATGGTGTGTGTGACTTGGCTGGAAGGTTAAGTCACTGAAAACCCACCTGAGAAACCACCAACAGTGGTCATCACAAACTGAGAGAGTTTAGGCACATGCACTTCACCGGGGGGCAGTCACTAGAGGTGGATGCCACCCCATTAAATTGTGGCCAATTATATAAGCATTTTTATAGTCAAATTTAATTTTCTGCCCTTAGTTGGGTGAGGATAAAACCATTGTCTTAAAAGAAAGCTGTATTTATGCCTCTGTGTGCAGAATTTGGTCCCCACAGTATGAATGTTTGTTACAATGTCCATATCAGGTTATACTCATAAAATAGATAGAAGAAAAGACAATAGAATGATTCACAGCACATCTACCATTCTGGGTAGGAAGACTGACATGGTGAGATCAAATAAACATGATTTAGAACAGATTCATAGACTCTAAGCCCAGAAGAGGCCACAGTGATAATCTAGTCTAACCTCCTATATAACAGGCTAAAGATCTTCCCCAAATTAATTACTAGAGTAGATCTTTTGGAAAACATCTGATTTTTGATTTAAAAAAGATCAGTGATGGAGAATTCACCACAACCATTGGTAAATTGTTCCAATGAACAATTATTCTCACCATTAAAACATTATTCCTTATTTCTAGTCTGAATTTGACTAGCTTCAACTTCAAGCCATTGGATCATGTTACACCTTTCTCTTCTATATTGCAGAGCCCATTATCAATTATTTACTTGCCATGTAGGTACTTACAAAATACAATCAACTAACCCCTTAACCTTCTCTTTGTTAAGCTAAATAGATTGACCGCTTTGTGTCTATCATGATCAGGCATGTTTTCTAATTCTTTAATCATTATTGTGGCACTTCTCTGAATCCTCTCCAATTTGTCAACATCCTTCTTGAGTTTCAGGCACCAGAACCAGACACTGTATTCCAGGAGCAGTCACACCAGTTCAAAATACAAAAATAAAATAACTACTCTACTCCTACTTGAAATTCTCCTGTTTATGCACTCCAAAATCACATTAGCTCTGTTGGTCACAACATCACACTAAGAGCTCATGTTCAGCTGATTATTCACCACAACTCCTAAATCTTTTTGAGAGTCACTGAGTCCCATGATAGAGTCACCCATCCTGTAAAGTCCGTTCTTTGTTTCTAGGTCAGGCACATATATAAAAAGCTGCCTGCAGTGCCTCAAGAGTGAGAGTACTAAACTTTGGACAGACTGTTGGGAACAAGGGCATAAATTTCAAAATGGTTGTGAGTTCTAGACTTAGATTTCACCAATCAATCATCAAGTGTGAACTCCTCAAGCATTATAATGATACAGAGGATCTTCCAGCTGCTCTTTGTGCTGAAAACCCTGTTCAGCACTAGGTGCTGTCCATCATCAATAGTGCTGATCTGTCACCATTACCTGAAGCAGGGAGAGATGAGATTTGGGTTTCTGTAAATTAATGAAATTGGAGAGGTGACAGTGAAACATAATGTTAAGGTGCATAGAAGTATGTAATTTTTTGGTAATTATAAGGATTTGAATAGTCATTAAAGATAGTTTTAACTGGTCAGGGCTAGGGAAAACAAGATGATGGTTGCAAGGAGTCTAAAGCTGTGAAAACCAAAATGGCAGCCTTAGAATGATTTAGCCAATGGAAAGCAGGTAGACTCGGGTGAAATAATATTTGATACCTGAAGGGAGGGATCACTTAGGTAGAACATAGGTCTTCAAATAGGTACAGGTTTGAGGGTGCCGGTTTTCAGTTAGGTCCAGATTCCAAAGGGCTTGAAGCTGATTAGTGGGTTAGAATCATATGATGTGAAAGAACCAATCAGAATAGGTCAAAATCTGTATGTAAGTCAGAAAGCCAGGCTTTGGTCAGTATGAGTGGAAGATACAGTGTGGATGAACAGCTGAGGAGTCATCAGGAGGCGATCAGAATAAGAAAAAGAGTTGAAATCATGAAGGCAGAAACAAAAAAGCAGATTAGTGGAGCAGCAATTGACAGAATAGGACCAAATCAGAGAGATAGAAAGAAGACATCAGAGAAAGTATGATGATTTTAGTAGAAAAATCCAGTTGAAGCATGTATCTATATGCCTGAGTTAATAAAGCTGGATATCTGTGTGTGTGTGTATGTTTATTGTTTTCAATGCCTTGCTGTCAGCATTTTGCATGAAACTGGCCATTGCATGCAGAATGTAACTACTTAGAACAGTTTAACTATATAACGCATATGTGTTCCTAAAATTGTTTGTATTCTAATATATGCCTATTATGCGAAAATGCTTTATGATTTTTTTGGTATATGCATTAGACTTATTGTATTATGGAACATTATGTGTTAAATAAAAGTATTTTGTTTTTGAAGAAATTACTGCCTGAGTGTGAACCCTTCAAGCGGAGGGCTGTATCCATGTCCTCCCAAGGGTTAACAGAACTAGTCTGTTCTGGGAAGTCTTCTGGAGGTCAGAGATAAATTTCTTGGTAAAATCCAGGAATTCCTCTAGGGTGGACCATTTCCTGTTAGATACCAAAACAGTCCAAACTGGCAATTGATTTGTTAGGGTAGAAAGGTCATTGTGGGGTGCCTAAGGTCTGAATTTTGGGTAACAATAATGGCCTTAACATAGCGTCACAGACATCCCCTTGGGTACTCTGATTTATCTCACCATCCAGGTGACCATACTTTTGTAATAGTGTTAGGTATGTGTTGCAATACCCTATAGGCTATTGAGGCCTAGTATGAATGTAGTGTGCTTGACATGAGTACATAAATTGCATGTTGGCAACTGAAGGAAGGATTTAAGGTTGTAAGCAGTCAAGAAAGAAAGAAAGAGTTAAAACTGGTAAAAGGAATCAATTACATACAGTAATGGCAAAGTTCTTGGTTCAGGCTTGTAGCAGTGAGGGAATAAACTGCTGGCTAAAGTCAAGTCTCTGGCACTTCCAAATCACTGAAAGGTCCTCAGTCCATTGGTTAGAATGCTCCCATTAGTGTGGTCCAGAATCTTGGGCAGGAAAGAGGCTGGAGCAAGATAGAGGCAAAATGGAGGGGTTTCCAGGACCCTTTACATTCTCTCTGCCATGTGGAGGGAAACCCATTGTTTTAAAGAAAAACCTCAGCCCAGCTAGTGGAGAAGCACAGGTGACTAGATAGTGTTTGGAGTCACATGGGCAAGTCACATGTTCATGTCCAGATTTGCTCAGTCATTGCAGAAAGCCATTACCTAGATTCCAGATAGCACATTTGGGGGACAGTCCACTCACTGTTGATGAGTGTCTATCTTGATTCATTGTGAGTTAAGGGTCCTTTTAATGGGCCACTCAATTTGAACAGTCAATCCAAGATGTGCTGGCTAACTACTTCATGTGCATTACCACAGGAGCAAACATTTGAAATCTAGGTAAAGAGCCAATGTTCATAACGTCAAATACAAACGTTATACATGCATACAGATAGCATAATCACAGTCAGTGAATCGTAACCTTTCCAGAGACATCTTACATGCCACATTTTATACAAGATTTGTTGCAAATATATAACAGCAGTTGCAACAATGATCTACATGGTCATGTTTTAATCAGATAAGGTCACTCATTTGTTCTATGTATACATCTACAGTATTTACAGTTATATGATCTCTCTCCATGTATCTAAGTTGGGATCTACCACTCTAGGGATCTATCACTGTAGTGTGACCTTGAGCATCTGTGCCCCTATGTCCCTCCTATTATTTACCTGTAGCAAATAATTGTTTAGTTTTCAGTGGGCTGTAATACTTTGATGTAATTTTGGTTGTTGTGTTTAGTGTTAGGTGCTGGGTGGTACTGGTGGCCTGTGATACACAGGAGGTCACACTAGAAGACCTGGTTGCTCCTTCTGGTTTTTGACTCTGTGATTCTTTTATTTTTTAATATTATTATTAGATGGTTGAAATTCAAATCAAATGCTAACATTGTTAATTTAAAAAAGTATTGCCTTTTTTTGATAGAATCAACATATTCGCTGTAATAATCCATTTAGACTCAAGATGTCGCTGCTGTCCATCACTACCATTTTAGCTTTTCCTACGCAGAATACTCTTCTAGTAAAGGCAAACACTGAGGGGATTTTTCGTAAGGGAAAGGATCACAAAGGGAAAAACAAGGAAAAGGCTCGATTTTAGCTCTTCACAATTGAGTTATACAAAACTATTCCATTGAAATCTGAAATATCCTTGTTCTTCGGCAGAAGATACTGAACAAGGCTCTATTTGTGGAGAGGCTGAGACTATGAAGGGGATAGAGGAAAGAAGATGTCGGCATCGAAAATAGCCCTTCTTTCCTTTCTTTATACCCTATCCTGCTTTTGTTTCTCAATCTCTGGATGGGATGCTATTCGGTACTGTAGATGTTATTCGGTTCCCGAAGAATTAGAGCCTGGTACCTTCATAGGGAATATTGCCGATGATCTGGGGCTGGGTATCAAAACATGGCCCCTCGCCGCGGCGGATTGTGTTTTGTGCAGAATGGGGCTCTAATTGTGATGAGGCAATGGATAGAGCCAGAGGGGAGCTGTGTGGGCAAACAGGAAGCTGTCAGGTGAAATCTGAGCTTGTCATTAAGAATCCTCTCTCCGACACTATTTTCGGCTGGAAACCCTGGTTACAAATGACAGCTCATTTCCCCAGAGTGAGGTATCAGTCCCAAGAACTGAGTCAGCGATGGCTGGCGTTGTGTTTCCACCAGTAGGCTCTCAAGATCCGGATGTGGGGAATAATTCTTTGGCCTCTTACAAATATACTAGAAGTGAGCATTTGCTTGAAAAGTACATACACGTCGTGAATGGAATAAAACCCCAACAAAAGTCACAGGGAGAACAAGAGCCGATTCACAATAGTCCTGTAAAAGCTAAGGCCAACTGGACTTCCCAAAGACATGTCTGCGTCGGCGTGCTGGATTCCGAGGATAACGGTCCTGTGTTTGATTGCCAGATCAGCGGAGGATGTGGTCAAAGACGCACTGAGTATTCAGCGGCTGTATTTGGGTGGGAAAAGAGTATATGTTGGGCGCTAACACAGCACCTGCATTGCAGAGAAGATTTTCTATTGATCGTGATACCGGGCAGATGCGGGGGTAAGGTGGATTCTGGGAAAAGGTGCCGAATATGAGGTGGAAGTGCAGGCGCGGGAGGGAAGTCAGTTCCCATTGGCGTCCCATTGCAGTTCTTGGAAAGGTTGGGAAGGACAAAGACAACGTCCCAACAGTGACAGTCAATTCCCCTTCTAATCCGATCTGGGAAGACACTGCAGCCGGGACGATGGTCGGTCTGCTCAGTGCCACAGACCCGGACTCCGAAGACAACGGGGAGATCAGCTGCCACGTTCTTCAGAACGTACAGTCTCAGCTGACGCCTCTGCTGACCAGCGGCGCTTTGGACAGAGAGGTGGCCGCCGCCTAGCAGGTCATTATAGCCGCCCGGGATTGCGGTTCCTCTTCTCTGCGTAGAAGGGAAACCCTTCGAGTGAGAATTTCCGATGTAAATAACAACCTCGCCCACCCCAGACTCTGACACTGTCTGTGTGCCGGAGAAGAGCTATGAGTCTGGGCGCCTCCATTTTCTCGGTGACCGGTGTAGCCCCTGACGGCTGAAAATGGCCGATGATCCTACGCCAGTTTGAGCGACTAGGTCCAGGGGGACTGGGCCTGCTGGTTTCCATCAGCTCCCGGAGCGGGGATATTTCCGCGCTGGGTACCTGGGACTGCGGGTGAACGAAGAACTGGAGTGTCCATGTCCAGGCGCAGGACGCCGGGGTCCCTCCCTTAGGGCACCGCCTCTCTGCACATCTTCATTCTCGACGAGAATAAAACAACTGGCGAGGCGCGGGTGTTGCGGGAAAGTGCCCAGCGCTGCGAGCTCCGGACACTTGGCTCACAGCCCTAACCGTCACCCTCAGCTTAAGTCGGTGGAGGAACACACGTGGGACACAAGAAGTCTGCAACGAAACAAAGCGAGAAGCTCACTGAGGGCTTCTCCCATATGACAATGTGTCTGATAATCACCGTTTCCCTTATTTTCTTATTCAAACGTATAGTCCTGATTTCCAGCCACTGCCAGAGTGCAGGGGACTTGCCCAGTATCCCCTTTGTCCTGCGAGGCCTCCGGGAAAAGGGAATGAAAATAGCCTCTTCTGTAATACTTCTAAGTGTCACGTGGCTTATCTCGGGGGTTGTCCAAGAGTGACCTGATTTTGGTATTCAACGACTTCACCATCAGGATTTCTAATGGGGGGGATTTTTCATGCAAAAACCTTCAAAGGAATGAACGCAGGGAGATGGTTAAGCAACTTTTCCATCGGGTGAGTCGCTGCAGGTTCATTACTTCACTTCATACGTTCTTGGAGGATCATAGCACAGCCTGGATGCTGGATTTGTGCAGAGTTGTTTTCATTTATGCTTTCTGCTTTTCCTCTGGATTCATTTTCTCTCGGGTATGTGGTATGTGGTTCATCTTAGTCTGAATATCTGATGACTATTATAGGGGAAAAGAAACAGTTATATATTTGGATCTCTTTAGGAACAACTTTCTGCTGACTGATGCTTTAGCTGCAGCTACACGGTATCTTTCCCTTCTCATTGACTTTCAGTTGTGGCAGGCGGCATAGTTCCATGTTGACACTCAGTATTCACTGGGGACGTAAGGTTACTAGGGGAGATTGTGACGAATCGTGCGTTGCACAGGCATCAGATATGGCTCTGACTCTCGTGGCTCTTACCTTATCTTCTTATTGAAGCAGGATAATGATGTTTCCGTGTTGTGTTAACTAAGGCTTGACCCTACATGGAAGCGAAGAATTGACATTTCCAAGATGGAAATTATAGTGGTGGGTTGATGGACTCATGTAAGGAAACAGGATTTTGCATACATCTACAATTGTTATTCCTGCTCCTTGAACTTCCCTTGCTGACGCTCTGGATTTTTTTTTCTCCTGAAGAGTTCAGCTGCTCATCTTCTGAGTAGGGTGACCAGACAGCAAGTGTGTAAAATCAGGATGGGGGGGGGCAATAGGAGCCCCTATAAGAAAAAGACCCCAAAATTGGGACTGTCCCTATAAAATCGGGA
Organism: Dermatemys mawii; assembly: GCA_007922305.1. Classification (NCBI taxonomy): domain Eukaryota; kingdom Metazoa; phylum Chordata; order Testudines; family Dermatemydidae; genus Dermatemys; species Dermatemys mawii. The sequence goes on along the minus strand of ML677354.1, from coordinate 30,540 downwards.
CATCTGGTTACCCTACTTCTGAGTGAGGTGGGATGGTATTTGCACATGAACTCCATTCTTTCCACTGGCTGCCAGTTCTGGGTGCAATTCAAAATACATGTTAATACCTGCCGTAGCCTGGAAGGGAACCCTGTTATTTAGGAGCGGCGCCTTTCTTCAGCTCTGTAAGGGCAGCTGAGATGCGCTGTGGCTATCCACTGCCAGATGTTGGCATCTGCTTTCCCAAACCAGCAAGGTTATCTAGGTCTCAGGTTTTTTAACTTTCTCTCCTTGACTGTGATCTGTGCATGACAACCCGAATTCAGGAAGCTTCCGATTACGGAGACATTTTGTTCAGTCAAGTGTTTTGAGTAAAAAGCTTCGCTTTTTCCTTTTGGTTTGATATGTTAGTTCAGGGCTCTCCAAACTTTTTGAGACTAGGGCCATATTCGATTTTTGAAGGGGCTTTGTGGGCACTACCTCATTCCCCCCACTTTGCTCCTCCAGCCGCTGCAGGGACACTCACTCCCTTGCTCCTCCAGCTGCGCCGCTGCCGGTACCCCCCACCCTTTGCTCATCCAGCAGTGCCGGGGGGCACTCACTCCTCCGCACATGGGGCTGCCGGCAGCAGCTTGGCCCCGGGTAGTGGGCTTCTCCAAATGCCTGCTTAGCTGGACAAATCAACTACGCGGGCCGGATCTGGCCCCGGGCCCTAGTTTGGAGACCCCTGTGTTAGTTTCTTAACAAAGATGGAACAAAGTATAACTTTTTGTAGATAACTAGTTACTTTCAGTGTAGGCAAACATTTAATAAACATATTATAATAGTTTTATGATAGTTTTCTAATTTCTCCGCATACTATGATGACTAATATGTAATGAGACAAACTCGCAATATCGACGACTAACAATTAATTCCTAATTATTGATATATAGCTTTAAATATTTAATTAATCGGCCTATTTGCCGATATGAGTTGCGTCATTAGCAATAGATATGGACGGTATGTATTAAAAGAAAATGGACGCTGTAGTAAGAGGACATATTATAACGGGGTCAAAAGCTACATTTTCCCTTGGTTTTTAAGTTACAGAGCCTGATCCTATAACTACATCCTACAAGAGCAAAAGAATCAATAGAAAATATGTGTTTGTAGCTTTTATGACATTCTCACATTTATCTTTCCACTTCAAATTTTGGAGCGTTTCCTATGAAAGGAATGTTTGATTTGATCTACACTTTCAATGCTTCTGTTCTGATAAATATGCTTTTCTCTAATTACTAAAATTGTAATATTCAATTTGTATCCGAATAATATTCAGAATAAGATCCTAAAAAATCGGGTGTTTTCCAAATCAACTGTAAATAGGCACGGATTTCTGTGAAATTAATGATTTATTCTTGTTTTTCCCTTATCAGGTAGATCATATTTCTAGTTAAAGAAGATAGTATGATACTAAGTGTGTTAGTTTAATTGACTTTATATCCATGTATCAGAATAAATATCAACATACACGGATCTGTACAATGTAAAATGATTTTCTAAGACAGGGTTGGATGAACATATTTATGGATGTCTACCCAACTTCAGAACTGTGGATCTCCTTTCGAATTCCCCCTCTGCAGATGCTATCAGATGAAGCCTTTCATAAATAGTGAACAGTAATTCATGAGGTGTAGGGGTATACCCCCAAGGAGTGTGCACTTGCTTGGTCTATTTTAACATGAAGATTGTGAGCACAGTTCCTTAAACATAATGGCTGCTATAAAATCCAGTTATCTTTTGGGGAGAAAGATATCTCTCCTAATATAGGAGCAAACATTCTGCTCAATGAAACCACAGCCCGGACTTTATTCTGGGCGTAATTACGTTTTCCATATTTACATATTATATACAATTATATATTTTAGGATTTTGATATAAAACTTCAGAGTTGTAGGCGTACATAAAAGCAGAAGTATTAAAGCTATTGCACGTTTTATGAAGCATGTATTTAATAGAGGTTTTGATGTTGCCATTCAGTTAGAGCGTTTTTGGTTTAGACTCCAGATGTCGCTGTTGTGTATAGTTTCGGACAAGGATAGCAGATGATTTTTCCTTTTCACAATGCAGTTAGCAAGAAAAATCACGAAATAACGCTCATCATCCGAGTAAACAGACAAAGGTAAAACAAAGGTATTTTCAAAGGAATGTATTGGTATATTTTATTATTATATTATACAACACAATGAACCATAGAGAGGCAGAGAAAAAAATTATCTTATTGCCAAGCCTGTATGAAGCGGTTACTATGAAGAACAGAAGCAAACTAAGATGTCGGACTCAGGACTGGTATTTCAGAGCCCTATTTACTGCATCCTGGTTCTGTGTATCTGTCGTTGGAGAGATTCGTTACTGAGTTTCTGAAGCTCTAGCCCGGTGCTTTTATAGGGAATATGGCCGAGGATATGGGACTGGAGATCAGAAACTTGCCAGCTCGTAGGCTGCGGTTTGTGTCAGGAAAAGAGAACATTTGTGGAGATGAAAATGCAGAATGGCGCCCTGATCGTCACTGTAAAAATGGACGGAGCAGAGCTGCGTGGGCAGACAGTAAGTTGTGCGCTGAAATGTGAGATTGTGGTTGAAAATCTTGCAATGTAGTATGTGGAACTAGAAATCCTGGATGATTTCCCCACTTGGCTGAATCTGTTTCAGTGAGCAATATATTTCCTATAGTAGGGCTCAAGATCCTGAAATGGTACTGTTCCTTTGGCCACATATAGATATGGGCAAATTCACACTTTGCTTTGAAAGTAGAGAATCGTGGCGAACATAATAAAGTGCCAATTTTGATACTGGAAGAGCCATTGGACAGAGAAAAAGGATCGACCCAGAATCTAACAGCAGTTGAATACAATGGGGCTCCCCAAAGATCTGGCACCCTCCATATGAGTATCATTATGCTGGATTCTAAAAATAGTGCCCCTGCACTTGATGAAAACATCTACCCTATCTGCCTAGTGGAGAATGTGCACAAAGGCATCCTGGTTATTGACTGAATGTCTCCGATTTAAATGAAGGAGGAAATGGAAGAATAGAGGAAATTTTTGGCAGCAACGCTACAATCAATGTTCAGAAAATATTTTCTATCGATCCTGATAACGGGGAGTTAGGGGTGGAAGGTGAAATGAGGGGGTGGAGAATATAAAGTGGGGAGTGCAGGCGCGGCGGGGAAGTCAGCATTGCATAGTTCTTGTAGAGGTTGTGAATGGCAATGACAATGTCCCAGCAGTGAGGGTAAATTCCCTTTCTAATCTTATTGGGAACGGCACTCCAGATGGGACGATAGTCGGTCTGGTCAGTTTCATAGACCAGGACTCCGGGGACAATTGGAAGATCAGCTGCCACATTCTTCAGAACGTACCGTTTCACCTGACGCCCCTGCTGATAAAACATCCTCCTCCTTGGTGACTAGGCGCCTTGGACAGAGAGGCGGCCTCCTACAACATCACTAGAGTCGTCTGCGATTGCGTCTCTTGCTCCCTATGCCCCGTCTAGCAGGGGAACCTTCCCAGTGTGAATTTCCGATGTACGTTACAACACCCCCTGCTTCGAAGTGGCCTGTTATACCACTGGTTCTCAACCATGGGTACCTGTACTCCTGGGGATATGCAGAGATCTTCCAGGGAGCACACCAACTCATATGGATATTTGCCTAGTTTTGCAACAGGCTACATCAGGGGTCTCCAAACTGTGGCCTGGGGCCGGATCCGCCCACAGAATCGATTTGTCCGGCCCTCCAGCCGAGCAGGCATGTGGAGAAGCTCCCACTGCCCTCCACCCTCCACAATCTGCTGTCAGCAGCCTCATATGCGGAGGGCTCAGTGCCCGCGTGGCAGCAGTCGCAGGAGCAAAGGGGGGGGGCTTTGCATATATTGAATTTTTTCACAGTTGCTTCGGCCTGCGAAGCCCCTTCAAAAATCTAATATGGCCCGTGTCTCCTAAAGTTTGGAGACCCCTGGGCTACATAAGAAGCACTAGCCAAGGCTGAACTAACTAAAATTTCATACAGACAAAATGAGGAAGTAAGTACTTTTTCAATAAGAGTGTTCTGTGACCCTTTTGTATTTTTATTTCTGATTTTGTAAGCAAGTAATTTTTAAGTGAGGTGAAACTTGTGGGTTTGCAAGACAAATCAGACTCCTGAAAGGGGTACAGTAGTCTGAAAAGGTTGAAAACTGCTGTCTTACACTGTCTGTGTATCGGAGAATAACTCCCTGGGCATCTGGATTTTCTGGGTAGCAATGGTGGACCCTGAGATAAATACTAGAGAGAAAGTTGCTTTATAACCTAAATGATTTCTTCTTGGAACAGCTAATCCTGGCATTTGATAAGTTTTGCAACTTGTTTTTATATGCATCCGTATCGGACCAAAATATGACACTGCATCTTAGAGCTGCAAATTTAAGCAAATAAGAGCTGTGATTTGGTAAAAGACATAATTTGCTATTAATTGATATAGATTTTGTCATATTGAAGAGTTTAAATATTCATAAATAATAATAAAAATTTATTGGTTCTGATGGCACAAGATTAGAACATGATGAATGTGTCCTATCAGATCAGCAGATTATATAAACAAACAACTACTAGTGATAGGTGCTGGATCAAGTGTGTGTTGGAAGGTAGGGAACTGTTACTGTTAGTGTCTTTATAGTTTTTCATCTAGCTAAAAGAGGTGATTGGTTGAGCCTTAGCTTGGTAGCTTGGCCATCATCATAGGCTTTCATAGTCTATAGGCCCAGATTCAAGGTGAAAATTTGTGAGGACAATCTTGTACTGTGAGTTTCTTGAGGACACATGTTTGACATTTTTGGAAATTATCCCTCTGTATCAATGTCTGTCATATATGTATATGTCATCCCTTTGTCTTCAGCTCAGCCTGTTATATTATACCTTGCATTCTTGAGTTTTTATTCCATTTTAAGGATAATAACCTGTCTCTTTAATTTTGTGTTCTTCATTAGCATCCCTTCATTTTAAATCTTTTCAGTATTTGTGTACATGTTTATAGCAGAATATTTCAAGTGTGGATAGGCTACATATTTATTTTAGAACATTTCAGGTGTAAATGTATTGAAGAGAGGTTTATTTTGTTTGATAATTTCATGATAAAACTGGAAAAGAAATAACTCCTCGAGTACTAGCAATTCTAGAAGGTTTTAAGTTAGATTTTCAAGTCTGCATTGATCAAGCCTATGACAATGGATCTAATATGGCTGGGAAGTACAAAGGTGTACAAGCAGTTCTGCTTGAGCATAATTCAAACTGTATTTCTTTCAGCTGTGGAAGACACACACTAAACCTTGTAGGTGTTGACTGTGCTGAATCATGCAAGGAGGCAATTACTTTGGAACTGTTCAGAAAATGTACAATCTCTTCAGTGGCAGTCTACAAAAATGGGAAATTCTAAAGCAGTATCTTCCTGTTTCACTGCATGGGACGTCCAAAACTAGATGGTCTGCATGGATTGACGGTGTTCATCCAGTTGTGCAGCATTTTAATTAAGTGAAAAAGGCTTTAAATTAGTTTGAATCTCTCAATTTCATTGCACAGGTTCGAACTGAACTTCAGTCTATTCAGAAGCACATGTCCAAATTTGAATGCATTCTGATGTCATCTTTGCGGCTGAAGCTACTTAAAATGATCCACCAAGTTAATCTGGTAACTGAAGCACACAATGCTACACTTGATGTTTAGAGGGATAACACTGAAGTCTAATCAATGACATTCAACAGATTTGTGAACAATCGGATGCGATCCTGATTGAATCCAAATTAGTAGCACAGAATATGGCATTTCATCTGAGTTCTCCACCAATCACAAGTTACCTACTGAATCCGATGCTGAGCAGCATTCTAGGGTCAATGTCTTTCTTGTCATCATTGACTCTATTCAGTCAGGTCTTACATGTTGATTTGAGTCACTGCAACTAATTTGTACCCTTTTTGGGTTTGTTTGGCAGGTCAACGGATTGAGTAATGCAGATATACTTTGTGCAGCTGAACAATTTCAGCAACAGTACAACAAAGAAATCTCAAAAGATCTGAGTGATGATGTCATCTTTCTCAAATGAATATATTCAACAAACTTTACATTGGATTGCAAGCCAAAGGAAATGCTTCAAGAAATACTCAAACTTGGACTCTCTGGGGTGTTTACTAATATCACAATTGCAGTGCATATTTTTGTCAATTTGCTTGCATCAGTGGTTTCAGGTGAATGCACCTGAATGTGTTGAAGCAGGTAAAGAACTATCACTGTTCAACTATGGGACAAGAGCATTTGAATGGGCTCGCCATACTTAATATCAAGTGTGGCATTGCACAAATTTCCTCAATAATTAGTGCATTTGCACAGAAAAAGGCTAGAGAAGCATTTGGTAAATAAAAAAAATTCAAATGATGTCTCATTCTCTTTTTTGGTGCCTTATTTTGTTTTCATGTGTCGTCATTTTTTATTTTTATTGTAGCTAGGGGCTTCAAAACCCGGAAGTGGCCAGGGCCAAAAAGACAAAGAAGTGCCCGCATGAATAAACAGCAAAGTAAAAAGTAGTCAGAGGCAAAAGGCATCCTGCAAAAACTGGAAGTTAAATCCTACTGAGGAAATATTAAGGAGCAAAAACTCTGGCAAGTCAAGTGTAAAAGTATAATTAGTCAAGCCAAAAAAGAATATGAAGAGCCACGTGCAAAACTAACAACAAACTTCTTTAAAAGTAAACCAGAAGCAGGAAGTACATCAGTGGGGCCAGTAGGCAATGGTGGTGCTAAAGAAGAACTCAAGGAAGACAAGATCATTATGGAGAAGCTAAATTAATTTCTTGACTCAGTCATTAATGTAGGGAATGTGAAGAACATTTCCACACCTGAACCATTATTTTTACATGACGAATCTGAGGAACTGTCCCAGACTGAGATGTCAATAAAGGAGTTTTGAGAACAAATTGATAAATTAAACAGTAATAAGTTACCAGAACCAGACAGCATTCACCCAAGAGTTCTGAGGGAACTCAAATAAGAAATTGCAGAACTACTCATTGTGGTATGTAACCTGTCACTTAAATCAGGATCTGTTCCAGATGACTAGAGGACACCAATTGTTAAAAAGGCTCCAGAGGTAATCCTGGCAATTACAGACAGGTAAAACTAACTTCAGTACCAGGAAAATTGGTTGAAACTATAGTAAAGAACAGAATTAGCAGGCACAGATATGAACCCCATTTGTTGGAGGAAGAATCACCATGGTTCTTGTAAAAGGAAAATCATACCTCATCAATCTATGAGAATGCTTTTTTTGGTATGGGGAGAAGTCAACAAACATGTAGGCAAGAATGATCCAGTGGAAATAGTGTACTTGGACTGTCAGAAAGCCTTTGACAAGATCCCTCCCCACAGGCTCTTAAGCAAAGTAAGCAGTCTGTGGAATAAGAGAGAAGGGCCTCTCCTGGATCAATAGCAGGTTAAAAGACAGGAAACAAGGGGTAGGAATAAATGGTCAGTTTTCAGAATGGAGAGAGGTAAATAGCGGTGTCCCCCGGGGCTCTGCACTGGAACCTGGTGTTCAACTATTCATAAATGATCTGGAAAAGGAAGTGAACAGTGAGGTAGCAGAATTTGCCGAAGATACAAAATTACTCAAGATGGTTAACTGCAAAGTGGAATGCAAATAATTAGAAAAGGATCTCAGGAAACTGGGTGAATGGGCAATAAAATGGCAGATGAAATTCAATGTCAATAAGTGCAAGTAATGCATATTGGAAAACATAATTCCAACTATACATACAAAACGATGGGCTCTAAAGTATCTGTTACAATTCAAGAAAGAGATCTTGGAGTCATTGTGGCTGGTTCTCTGAAAACATCCACTCAATGTGCAGCAGCAGTCTAAAAAGCTTACAAAATGCTAGGAACTATTAGGAAAGGGATAGATAATAAGACAGAAAATATCATAGGGGCATTATATACAATCTATGGTGTACCCACTCCTTGAATATTGCATGCAGTTCTGGTCATCCCATCTCAAGAAAGATTTAGTAGAAGTGGAAAAGATACAGAAAAGGGCAACCAAAGGCATTAAGGGTATGGAACAGCTGCCATATGAGGAGAGATTAAAAAGACTGTGACTGGTCAGCTTAGAAAAGAGGAGACTGAGGAGGAATATGATAAAGATCTATAAAATTGTGGGTGGCATGAAGAAAGTGAAGAATGAAGTGGTATTTACTCCTTCACATAACTCAAGAACCAGGGGTCACCTAATGAAATTACTAGGCAACAGATTGAAAACAAACAAAAGGAAGTTATTCCAAACAGGAGGCATAGTGAACCTGTGGAATCCGTTGCCAAGGGACGCTGTGATGGCCAAAACTATAACAGGGTTCCTAAAAGGATTAGATAAGTTTATGGAGGATAAGTCCATCAATGACTATTGGCCAAGATGTTGTAAGGATGTAACCCCATGCTCTGGGTGTCCCAAGCTTCTGATTGTCAGAAGCTGGAAGTAGGTGGGTTAATAATACATCTTAAATTTGTTATTTGTTTCCACAGCTTAATGTAGCATGATATGGCACTGCGTAGAACAGCGTGTATGTATGCGTGTTTTTATGAATGTAGTATTACATTAATTTCACAGTAACTCGTCTTTATTGTATGTATATTATCACTTACAAGAAAAATAGACTAGCTGTAGTCAAGTGATATGTATTGTATTGGCTGGACAACCTTCAGCGTTAGACACCTATTTTGAGTTAGTTAAACTCCTCAGCTATTTCATCCCGTGTGGCAACAGGAACAAGTCTGATATAATATAAACAGTGAAACAGTCAAGACATTCTATCACCTTTAGACCCAGAGTATAGATATATGCAGTTGTTATAAAGAGATGTTGACAATAGAGTGGATATGAAAGAATACGTGAGCCTCAAACGCGTGGCCTGACGGGAAGCAGACAAAGGTGAACTTTAAATTAAAGAGTAAAATGTAAGTTGGGATTTTCATAAGAGAGTTAGCCTCCTAAATCTCATTGCAAGGCAATGAAAGATAGGTACCAAACTCTCACCAAAATCCCATCTTCCATCTTCAAAAGGCTCATTTGTCACATCAGCTCTCGCTCGCCCTGTCCAGTGAAATGGTAGGTGTTTTGTTTAGTGTTCAAAGGCTTACATTGATACTGTGTCAGGTCACTTCTACGACTAAATATAACCCGCCTTCCCCGTAGAACTTTTGTTGTTGTCAGTGATGAAGACAATGTATTTTACTTTAATCATCTGAGCCCATAATGTATCTATCAATTGTTCACTTTTTAATTCAAGAACAAAAAAGGCATAAAAGGAAATAAATGGAGGAACACAATACCACTGGCAATTGAGAAGCAAAGAAGCTGTTTTCTGTATGAGGAACTATGTAATATACATAATCAGCCACATGATGCCGCTGTCCACCTAAAAAGAAATTATAAGGCAAAAAATTAAAACCACTCCTCTTTTCACTGCATGCATACGCAGTCGGTCAGTGATTCAGGAGGACAGCAAATATCGTGGCATTGGAATTCGACTCCCAGTTTCCAGAGGGTTATACATTTTTTACTTTAATTGGCTGTATATTCGAAGAAATCGGCGTCCGCGATGGCTCTTCTCCGGCGAGACTCCCGGGTAACCAGGCAGCTGCTGCGGCTGGTTCTGTTACACGCGGCCTGGGAGGTGGGCAGCGGCCAGCTCCGTTATTCCGTGCCGGAGGAATCCAAACACGGCACCTTCGTGGGCCGCCTGGCCCAGGACCTGGGGCTGGAGGTGGCGGAGCTGGTGTCTCGGATGTTCCGGATGGTCTCGAAAGGCAGGAGCGACTATTTTGAGGTAAATCTGCAGAACGGCGTTTTGTTTGTGAATTCGCGAGTAGACAGGGAAGAGCTGTGCGGGCAGAGCCCCCTGTGCGCCATTGACCTGGAGGTGATAGTGGACAAACCCCTGAGGCTATTTCACGTGGAAGTGGAGATACAGGATATAAATGACAATGCGCCTGTGTTCCCTGTGAATGAATTAAATCTATTTATATCAGAATCGAGACTGCCGGGCTCACGTTTCCCACTAGAGGGCGCTTCCGACGCAGATATTGGCACAAACTCTCTGCTAACCTATAAACTGAGCTCTAATGAATATTTTACTTTAGATGTACAAATGAGAAATGACCATAATAAATTAGCAGAGCTTGTGTTAACGAAATCTCTGGACAGAGAGGAAAATCCTGTGCATATTTTATCACTCACCGCCACTGACGGGGGCAAACCGGAGCTCACCAGCACAGTTCAGCTGGTGATCACGGTGCTGGATGTGAATGACAACGCGCCTGCGTTTAATCAGTCCGTTTATGAGGTAACTGTGTTAGAAAATACAGCTAAGGGGACGTTAGTAATCAAACTTAACGCCACCGATTTGGATGAAGGAACTAACAAGAACATTTCATATTCGTTTGGTAATTTTGTGCCTCCCAGTGTAAGAGTGGCGTTTAACCTGAATTCCGATACCGGTGAAATGAGGGTGAAAGGAGACCTGGATTACGAGCACGTTCAGTTATATGAAATTAGAGTTGAAGCTCAAGATAAAGGTCACCAGCCAATGACGGGACAGTGCACTGTTATACTACATGTTTTAGACGTGAACGACAACGTCCCTGAGCTGGCCCTGACTCCCCTTTCCCTGCCGGTTCCGGAGGACGCTCCCCCGGGGACAGTGGTGGCTCTTATTAGCGTCTCTGATCGGGACTCGGGAGACAACGGCAAAGTCACCTGCTCCATCCCCCCGAACCTGCCCTTTCAGCTCGTCTCCACCTTTAAGAATTATCACTCGCTGGTGCTGGCGGAGGCGGTGGATCGGGAGCGAGTGTCTGAATATGAGATCCTGGTGACAGCCAGAGACCAAGGGACCCCGTCTCTGTCGGCCAGCAGCAGCATTGTGGTGCCGATCGCGGATGTGAACGATAACGCCCCTGCTTTCCCTCAGCCCGTTTACACGGTGTTTGTGAAGGAAAACAACCCGCCCGGCGCCCATGTGTTGACCGTGTCGGCCTGGGATCCGGATCTGAGGGAAAACGCCTTTGTGAGCTACTGGGTGGTGGAGCGAAGTGTGGGAGAGCAGCAGCCCCTGTCCAGCTACATCTCGGTGCACTCGGAGAGCGGGCACATCTATGCCCTGCAGCCCTTTGACTACGAGGAGCTGCAAGTGCTGCAGTTCGAGGTGAGCGCGAGGGACGCCGGGTTCCCCTGGTTGTGCGGGAACGTGACCGTGCAGCTCTTTGTGGTGGATGAAAATGACAACGCGCCCGCAGTGTCCCCGCCCGGCCCTGGCCGCGGGTCTCCAGGGCCCGAGCTGGTTCCTCTGTCGTCCGTCGCAGGGCACGTGGTGGGCAAGATCCGAGCGGTGGATGCGGATTCCGGCTACAACGCGTGGCTTCGCTACGAAGTGCAGGATCCCGTGTCTGCGGGGCCTTTCCGGGTGGGTGTGTACAGCGGGGAGATCAGCACCACGCGGGCGTTGGAGGAGGCGGACGGCCCCAGCCAGAGCCTCGTGATCGTGGTGAAGGACCATGGGGAGCCGGCGCTGTCAGCGACAGCCACTGTCAGCCTGTCCCTGGTGGAGAGTCCCCAAGCTGTGAAATGGGAGTCGAGGCAAAGGGGCGGGAGGGAAGGACCCTTGGTTGACATGAACGTGTCTTTAATAATCGCCATTTGCTCGGTGTCCGGGCTGTTTGTGCTGGTGATTGTCGTGTGCGTTGGCCTGAGATGCCAGCCGGGTCCGGAAGTTCTGTGCGGGCCTGGGAAAGCCACCGTGGTGTGTTCGAGCGATGTGGGGAGTTGGTCCTATTCCCAGCGCCAGAGCCGGAACCTGTGTGTCGGGGAAGGCACCGCCAAGAATGACCTGATGGTTTTCAGCCCCAACTTCCCTCACTCTTCGGAAAATGGAGAGGCAGGGAAGGGGCAATTGCTTACACCAGATCCGTCTTGCCCGGTGAGTTTCATGAATTTGTTCTATATTTTGTTATGAGTTTTTAAAAAAGTTAATTCCTTAATGTGTTTGGAGAAGTTAGACTAAACTTTATTGTTTTATAAGCCACTTTTTCGCTCCATTTAGGAAGACAGCTTCAACATTATTAATGAAAGTGATAATTATTTTGAGTGTGAATTAATAGTAATAGTATATATAGTGAATGAGAGCAATTGTTCTCGCCTCAGAAGGTGACCATTTAGAGACACTTCTGAAGAAGGTTCCGGGATCTCCATGTAACCCTTCTGCCCATCAGAGTTGGCAGCAACAAGGGCCGGGTTCAATATCCAGGGGTTCGATTCCAATAGCACAATACAAAAACCGGCTCGAGCCCCCACCCAGTGACCTGGGACAACCATATACCACTCCTCTGGGCGTCTGTAAGAGACAATACTTCCCCTCTCGCAAGCACAGAGTCTGAGTGTACCAAAGCCTTTTAATAACAGGGAGAAACAGTGTGGCATTATATTGGGGAAACACCACAAACAAGGTTAATAAACCAAACCATGAACCAGAAGACCCCCTCCCAGCAAATAGGCCGTGGCCTTCCCTTTGGCTTTTGAGTTCCACAACCCCAAAAAGTCACTCAATAGTCCCAAAAGTCCAGTAGCCCAAGAGTCTCTGTTCTTGGTCAGTGCAGAGTTCAAAAGTCAATTGGCAGAGTCTTACCTCCCAGCCTGAGTGGAAATGGAGGGTAGGGCATGGGGCACCTTACGTGGTCCGAGGCCGACTGCACCGCCTCTCTGTGGGGCTCCGCTGCAGCCCTCACTGCAATCTGCTCTGCTCTGCTCGCCGATACTCGAACTGCTCTGCAGCGTCAGTCACTCCACTAGTCGTCCTACTAGCCGACAAACGGACAGCTCTGCGGTGCCAGTCACTCCGTCAGCAGCACAAATGGCTCTGCTAGTCGACACACGGACTGCTCTGCTGTGCCAGCCACTCTGCCAGCCACACGAACTGCACCCAGGAACCGCTCAGCTGAGTCCGCTGCCAGTCGCACAAACTGCACCCAGGAACCGCTCAGCTGAGTCCACTGCTTTGCTCTGCTAGCTGCACAAATTGCTTGGTGCAACCAAAGTGCCTTGAGTCCCGCCCCTACCTAACACAGCGCTCAGTGATTTCAGCTCTTAGTGGGGGCGGGGGGAAGATGGCTTGGCACAGGTACACCAGCAGACCCAAACTGAATTTAGCTTAGCAGGCTGAACCTAGACTGCTAAGGGAATCAAAATTAGCTCTAACATTTTACAGTGGAGAGAGAGAGAGAGAGCCAAGGTGCAATAACGGGGGGCTTAGACAAGCCCCTCCACAAAAGGTATAAAGATCTGCTCATTGCCTCTCTCCATTTCAGAGTGTTCTGAAGCATGTGGCCCTTGGCCAGTGAGTGCTACTTAGATGATGGCGAGTCCCTCCATCATAACAAGGGCCAAGTAAATGTCCATAGTCCTTCATTCACATGATCAGAGTAACATCACATTATCATTTCTGCCCCAGTAACAAAGAAACTGGGGCTCCCACATCAGCCGAAGTGGCCATGTGGGCTGCTGTGAGCTCAGGCTAGGCGCGGTGGGTGTGCCTATGCAAATCGATCAGCCCCAAAGTTATTTTCCACAGCTCACTGCAATTCCCATAATTCACCACCAGATGTCAGAATAGATCTCATTCCTGACACTGCTTACATCCATAATGGGCAATTGTGGGTAAACCAGGTCAGTAAGTGAACCCCCGGCCCAAAGATGTTGTTTTATGTTATAAAACATTAGGTTTTTATAGCTTTTAGTGGTATTTTATTCTTTCAATTACCATGAACACCTTTCATCTTTGATTGTTTCTCAATAAACTGTTGATCTCTTCAGTGTCTACGGGCAGTGAGTTCCACAAGTTGATAATGTACGGAGTAAAATGTGTTTTATTTGATCGATTTTAAACTGGTACCTTCTCAGTTTCATTAAATGTTCTCTTGTTCTTGTATTATGATAAGTGATAAACCAGAATTTTTCACTGATATTTGTATTATTCATTAGATTATATGACTCTTTCATGCCCCTATCACTCATCTCCTCTCTCAACAGTTTTGATCCTTTCAATATCACCTATTTTTCGTTTCACCTCGCTCGTCTTCTTTAATTGACTTGTTTCAGTGGAAATTTTAATGATTGAAAGGTAAATAGCTGAAATGTTATTGGTGAGAACAATGCCCTAAGTTGTTTTTTTCTACTGACTTTTTATGTATACTTTAGCTTTAAACATGAGTAGATGTTGGATCAGTCACTGTTAGTCACAATTAATAGGAAATTTAAATGTTGATGCAGTTACTGGAAAATCATATCCAGCTGTAGAAATTTGTGGTTGACAATTGCATCTTTGAAGAAACAGTAGTAGTAGTAGTAATAAATAATAATAATAACAACAAAACAACAACAACAACAACACTGTTCTAAAGTTATCATCCATTGCATAATATAAACAGAGCAATAATTTTCTACTTCTGCACAAACTTCAAACTGTGCATCATGTTTAGAGTGCTAGGCAGTTTCAGCAGAGAAATGCCCAGGGATGAAACAGCTTTAAATTATTGTTTATTTTCTTGTTTGGAGCTGGTAACAGGAGATGCAAACAGAGCAAATGTGAGCCAAGCATTGGCTGACTTTCACACAAATACTGACTTTTAAAATATGTTGCTATAAAAGTAAGTAATTATTTCTTGTGGTGCAATTTATTTCAGAAAGAAGATTAAATATTGTAACATTGTATTTGAAGGAATTCAAATGCTTTCAGATATTAGGATTATGCTTTGAAATCATGCCACTGATTTCCCTTTGTAATTGGTATTTATTGGTCATGATAATAGTCCTGATCATCTTCTTATTTATTCCTGAGATCAATGGAGTTATGAAATGAAAAAATATGGGATGTGAGAGAAAAAAATGGCTGAATATTAATTTGCTGAGAGATTGTAAGTGGCTGTAAGATGAAGATCATGAAGATTTAATTATATTTATAAGTCTAGAATGTCGTTTTAAAACTTTATGGAATTTTGGTGCCGTAAAGAGACAATGGAAAGTTTTAGGAAAGAAAACTGTGATTCTATAAATTAAAGGTAAATTGTACCTTTCTCTTATTCCTTTCATTCATGGTAGGTACTAGAAATGGACCCTAGAGGAGAGAACATTCAGATTTAAGTATATATAGATTGTATTGAGAAACGTATTTATAGAAAAAGTACAAACTGAGGCATTCAGAACATGAGGGAACACTGCTAGATTTTGAGTGAGGCAAGCTTTTTAAAAAATGCTTCTAAATGAAAAGGGATTTTTTCTTTTAAATCAATAGAAAACAAACACTTCTGGAAGGGTCTTTCTACAGTCACTGACTGTAACTCTAGTTTGAGGAATTTGCTAAATTAAAAACTACCCCAAATCCTTCTCCTTCATTTTTAAACGGTGCCTGAATTGCTGAACTGCTGTACTTTTGTTAGGAAAATTGTTTGTGAATAATCTCTGAAAATTATGTTGTGACAAATGGAATTCTCTGTAATATTTTCATGTGCTTAGTTTCCTTCTGTAGTTAGCATTGTTTCCCAGTGGATGCAAAAGGGACTTGGAACAGAGTAGGAGAGATGAGGTGTGTGTCTCCTAGCTGTATGGCGGGGAATGAATGGGTCATTAAAGAACTGGTTGAAACTGACCTAGATAAACGGAGGCTCCGGAAAGACAATGAGACTTCATCCCGTCTCCACCTGGGCATAAACCAGACCCTGTGGATCCATGACAGATGTTACTGTCCTTTTAGGTGTACTCTTCTCTTTGTCCTCCGGAATGAATTGCAGCCATTATTTAAAATGGCTGCCTAACAATGTCTTTTCAAATTGGATAATCCTGTTAACAGTCTTCAGAAAGAAATTTCAATAGTTCAATAATTTCTTTGGAGGTATTTAAAGGTCCATAAAAATAATAACTCTATTTGGTCAAAATTCAGAAAGAAGGTATTGGAGATTTTGACAGGCAAAAAGTATGATTAAAAAGATTGCAGGGTAAATGATTCATATGAATAGCATTTCTCTGCCCTACTCACCTGATAAATAATTTATTCCAGATTATTGCTTCACCATGGAGGAGATTAATAATAGTTTTAAAATTAGTTTTGCATAATTCTTCAATATTATTTAATTTCCTTCCAAAGACCCAAAGATTGTAAATGCAGTGTCATATTTCAGGAGAGTACTATCAGCAGCATTTCTGTTTGGTGAAGTTTAATTTTGTTTCCTAAAATATAAAACATTAATCCAGAATGCAGGCATCCTCAATGATAGATTATAGGGGCTGGGGTGTAAGTGTTCATGTCTAATCAGGCACATGGACCCAGAACTGGGGTCAGAGTCATGTGCCAAGCCAAAGTTCAGAGCTGGAGTCAAGTGTAGTGGATAGAAGCAGAAACCTGGAATGAGCCAGGAGAGGAGGAACAGAGAGGAATCTTGGATAAGGATGACAGGAACCAGGAACAGGCAGAAAGGCGGGGCTCAGGCAAGTAGGTAGGATCCACAGTAGCAGCCAGATAGGAATTAATCTAGTTGCTCAGACAACATCTGTGCCTCTTTCTGGTTTAGGTAGAGCATCCCAGCCAATTGGTCAGCTGGATATCTCCCCCAGTCAGGAGCTTTGTGTAGGGGGCTTTTTCAAGATAGAGTTTCACTGGCTCCCTTCTCCACTGGGTCAGATGAGCAGCTGGGTGGTGGCCTTGGTGTGAGAACTGTGTAGAGACATTCAGGACCAAGTTCAAGGACTGTGGTCTGTCACATAGATTTACATGGATATGTTATATAAAGCCTAATGGTATCATCTTAGATCAACACTTTTTGATGGGTACTGTTGTAAAAGCAAGTAATAAAGGAAACATTGGGTATGCCTGAAACATTCTTCTTTCCAACTTTCTAACATTGGTCATGGGCCACTGTGCAGATCAGAAATATATCAATGAAAAATTAAGGCTGGATATAAATATTGTTATGCATTGAACTAAGAAAAGCCACACAACCCAGTCAAAAGCCTTCTGAGCATTAGAGAGAATGAAAGCATTGTGTGATATTTTACTGTCCAATGATGATTAGAAAAGCTGCTTCCAGTTATATGTACAGATTTATATGGATCTATTTATATCCATATTACCTTTTCAATTCTAATAGCCTATATCAAACTGTTCTACAGTGGCTCAAGAGAGTGGCTACTAACTTCAGAGCTGTGTTAGAAAACAGGCCACAAACTCCAAATTGGCTGGGAGTTCTATGCTTACATTTAATCAACCAGTTATCAAGTGTAAACTCCTCAGGCACTATAGCAGCCTTAACATGGAGTCACAACAGTCTGATCTATCTTTCCACCCAGGGAAGCTTGCTTATGGGATAGATGATTCTCAGGTTACTTCCAGTCCCAAATGACCAGTCACTTACCTCAAGTCATTTGCACCTTAGATCTCAAACCAAAGACAACACTTGCAGCCAAGCCTATAATAAACTATCTAAAGATTTATTATATAGGAAAAGAAAACAAAGAGTTGTTCACAAGGTTGAAGCAGATAAATATATATACACACAAATGAGTTCCAATCTTAAATTAAAAAAATAGAATCTTTTATAATAAGCAAGCTCTGTATGTCCTGTAGGGCTAACTCCAGCTAAGCACTGGGGATCTTCTGCTCATTCTTTGCACCTCAGAGTCCAATCAGCATAAAGATACAGGGTTTTTTATCCCTTCCCTCATTCTGCTTCAAGTGCAAACTCAGCTGATTGGAGGAATTCACTTGAACCTTTCCTCATTGGCAGGGAGGGGTAGGGAAGGAGAAAGGGGCATGGAAAGGCATGGTAGAGAAGAACAATCAACAAAATTTTGTATTCTCTGATGTTCCATAATAGTTCATCTGGTGTCAATGGGTCTTTTTGTTGGGTGGTATATAATATCTTCTACTGGAGTCTAGTACTTCACGCTCATTAATATTTCTCTCCTGTCTCCTGACTTATACAGTTACAGAGGTTCACAATACAAATTCTCATATATTACCTTACAACATGGGATATGGATATTTTAAGTGAGATTAATTCATGCAGCAATCCACAAGCATTCAATAAAGTCTAAACACTAAGCACATTATTATAATTCTAATACCTATTTTAACAATACTAACACAGAGATGAACTAGACCGATTTCAGCTATGTGTTAGTATTCAAGTGAGGCAGGGGGACCTTGGCATAAGCTGGCACCTGCTTTGCGAGCATCACAGCACAGACAGAGCCATTATATTAGTGACATTATTCATGAAAGAAGTTGGGAGATATGATTATTAGATACAGATTTCCCTTTCTCAGCAGCAAGACCACTGTAGCATTTATTAGTCTCATTTTATATCTGTAATTTTCAGTGATAGTCATGGATCCAGTTAGAAGAATTGGGGCTTTTGTTGTCACCCATAACTTATTTTAATTTACATTTATATAGACATTTTAATTCCCAATTGTTCCCCCTTGTCTTATTTCTTTCTTGTCTTTCCTTTGAACATATTTGTGCGTTAAGTTTAACCAATGCTAATTCATTATACTGTTTATTTTTATTCTATTTTAACTCATTATTTTAGGTTAATTAATTTATTAAAGGATAAGCTCGCTTATTTCCAAAGGGTTTAATCATCTTTCTATATCTGTAACCTGCTGGCTTCTTGAGATCCTGGAGATTTTCCTCTAGTTATGTCAATAGTTCCAGAGAATGTGTGGCATCTTCTGATTTTTGAAATAAGGAAACATTGAAAAGTATCCAAAGCATTTCAAGATATGAGAAAGCTTGTGTGTGATGCACTGTGCAAACAGTTAATTAATGATAGTCCTTGGCTCAGACAGCTTACAATATAAAATGGAGTTTACAGTCAGAAATACTTAGGCATCTAAGAGCTAGAAATAATAATGTTTTTTTTTCTCTTTGTGATTTTAAAAACGGGATCAAATACCACACTTTTACATTTGGTGTCTGCACTGACTTAGAATGTATGTGGTAGACTCCAGTCTTCTGGCAAGATGAAAAACCTTTTCCCTATTCTGGAAATTTAAACAAGATTCCTGTAATAGTTTTGGGCTGATTGATTCTCTGGATCCTTTCAGATCAATGCCAGCGACGTGATCTTAATAAAAACTTCATTAAAAAGGGAGCCATAAACTGGGGCATGTTCCTGGCTCCTTCCATTTCTGGTGAATTAATTATATGCCAAGTAAAGTTTTCTGGCTCTGCTTCCTAGGTCACCTGTTTGATAGATACTTTTAAATAATTACTCTGAATCTTTCTGATCTTATTTCCACTCTTAGGCTTTTCTGTATTGAAGTTTTCCATCTCTTAATATGAAGTGAGCTCCCACTAGCCTTTCCTGAGAGGCCTCTTTGCCGTTTCTTATATTTCAGGATAGCTGAAAGAGCACCAACTTGTTCTGAGTTTTATGTTTCCAGTGTGCAATGCATTAAGAATTTCCATTACTTTCATTAAATTAATTCAGTAGCTGCTTGAGCTATTCCACTGCAATGTGTCTGTGTCGTGGAGTGTTGTAAGAAGACGGCCGCCATCAGGTGGATTGTGACTGGAGAAAATCCGAATTGCCAGGCCAACATGTTTTTGTCGGCTGGTTTTAAATTCAGCCATCTTCTAATCTAGAAGGAAAGTTCTGGAGGGCTTTTGAGTTGCTTTCTAGAGACGAGGCATTGCTGAGGGAGCAGAGGTCTGGCTGTAGCGATCTGTCACAGTATAGGGTCACTTGATGTCTACCCTATAATTTATATTTAGAAACACAGCTAGAGATTTTGAAAACTGTCTATTATTCATAACTCTGCAATCAGAACAACAGACATGAAGTAACGGTATGGGGATATTTATACAGAAATACCTCATCTTACAAAATAAAACGACTACCCAGCAGGGCAAAAGGGAAAATTTCCCTTGTGTTTTCGTATTCACTTCACTAACAATTACTGTTACAACACCTAACTTACATATTTAACTTACAATTTTAGTTAGCAGGCCTATGATAATTCTCTGTGACTTGTTAGTTCCATTCTGTTATACAATCATTACCTGTAAAGGGACTCACTAATACATTTCCTAAAATAAGATGGAAAGTTTTCAATGGCAAATATACTTTTTTAAAACTCGAACAAGAATGATGTATTACTTTTTCTTTTATTGAACACCTTACAGGCTTTCCATCTTTCATTTTCTGCATTCAGATAAGTATAAAAACCATATTATATAATTCCAGTCAGCTGATACAGTGATTTCCTCTTTGCAAAAGAGGAAACAAGCATAAGAGATCATTAATTTCAATACTAATTTAGCTATTGCTAATATTGGCGGCGGACCCCGGGCTATAAGAATCTCACCTCAGGGACGGCAAAAAAAAAAATAGATGTCGTGTACTAAAGCCCCCAGTATTGGCATTGCTCCAGACTTAACGATTATTCCGTCTCAAATTAAGTTCCGATGATAGGGCAATCTAGAAAAAATAGACAAGTGCCAATAATTAAATACAGTTGATCAAGAGATTCCTTATACCATAAACGTGGAGGCGGGGGAAGGGGGAGGAAGATAACTAAATATAAAGAAAAGAAATAGCTAGCAGCTGACCTTATATTTAAATCACAAGGTGTCGCTGTTGACTGAAAATACATTTTCATAGAAAAGGAAAAAGACAGCTCCTCCCACCGTGCTCACAGTAACAGCTGAAGCAAATCAGAGATTGACCAGCGAGCGTTGCAAGAGAGGGCTCGAATTAAACCTTTGCAAAGACGTGGAAGGATATATTGAAACATATTTATTTTCTAGAAAAAACTTGGATTGTATTTATTAGCCGGCACTTCTCCGCATCCGCAATGAATCTTCTCCGGCGAGACTCCCGGGTAACCAGGCAGCTGCTGCGGCTGGTTCTGTTACACGCGGCCTGGGAGGTGGGCAGCGGCCAGCTCCGCTATTCCGTGCCGGAGGAATCCAAACACGGCACCTTCGTGGGCCGCCTGGCCCAGGACCTGGGGCTGGAGGTGTCGGAGCTGGTGTCTCGGATGTTCCGGATGGTCTCGAAAGGCAGGAGCGACTATTTTGAGGTAAATCTGCAGAACGGCGTTTTGTTTGTGAATTCGCGAGTAGACAGGGAAGAGCTGTGCGGGCAGAGCCCCCTGTGCGCCATTGACCTGGAGGTGATAGTGGACAAACCCCTGAGGCTATTTCACGTGGAAGTGGAGATACAGGATATAAATGACAATGCGCCTGTGTTCCCTGTAAATGAATTAAATCTATTTATACCAGAGTCGAGGCTGCAGGGCTCGCGCTTCCCACTAGAGGGCGCTTCTGACGCAGATATTGGCACAAACTCGCTGCTGACCTATAAACTGAGTCCAAGTGAATATTTCACTATAAAGGTGCAAACTAATGAAGGGCAAAGTAAATCTTTAATCCTTGTTTTAAAGCAATCACTGGACAGAGAGGAAACCCCTGCGCATCATTTATTACTCACGGGCACAGATGGGGGCAAACCAGAGCTCACGAGCACAGTTCAGCTGAAGATCACTGTGCTGGATGTGAATGATAACGCCCCTTCTTTTAACCAGTCTAGCTACAAAGTTCGATTGTTAGAAAATGCAGCTAATGGAACAATGGTTATGAAAGTGAACGCAACCGACTACGATGAGGGAATTAATAAGGATATTTTATATACACTTCGCAGTGTTACTCAACCCAGCGTAAGTGCCACGTTTAGAATAGATTCAAATACTGGAGAAATCAGAGTAAACGGAGAACTGGATTTCGAAAACACTAAATTACACGAAGTTCGAGTAGAGGCCACTGACAAAGGTAATTTCCCATTATCCGGGCACTGCAGTGTTTTCGTAGAAGTGTTAGACGTTAACGATAATGCTCCTGAGTTAACAATAACATCTCACACTCTGCCGGTTCGGGAGGACGCTGCCCCGGGGACAGTGGTGGCTCTTATTAGCGTCTCTGACCGGGACTCGGGAGACAACGGCAAAGTCACCTGCTCCATCCCCGCGAACCTGCCCTTTCAGCTCGTCTCCACCTTTAAGAATTATCACTCGCTGGTGCTGGCGGAGGCGGTGGATCGGGAGCGAGTGTCTGAATATGAGATCCTGGTGACAGCCAGAGACCAAGGGACCCCGTCTCTGTCGGCCAGCAGCAGCATTGTGGTGCCGATCGCGGATGTGAACGATAACGCCCCTGCTTTCCCTCAGCCCGTTTACACGGTGTTTGTAAAGGAAAACAACCCGCCCGGGGTCCCTGTGTTGAGCGTGTCGGCGTGGGATCCGGATCTGAGGGAAAACGCCTTTGTGAGCTACTGGGTGGTGGAGGGAAGTGTGGGAGAGCAGCAGCCCCTGTCCAGCTACATCTCGGTGCACTCGGAGAGCGGGCACATCTATGCCCTGCAGCCCTTTGACTACGAGGAGCTGCAAGTGCTGCAGTTCGAGGTGAGCGCGAGGGACGCCGGGTTCCCCTCGTTGTGCGGGAACGTGACCGTGCAGCTCTTTGTGGTGGATGAAAATGACAACGCGCCCGCAGTGTCCCCGCCTGGCCCTGGCCGCGGCTCGCCAGGACCCGAGCTGGTTCCGCTGTCGTCCGTCGCAGGGCACGTGGTGGGCAAGATCCGAGCGGTGGACGCGGATTCGGGCTACAACGCGTGGCTTCGCTACGAAGTGCAGGGTCCCGTGTCTGCGGGGCCTTTCCGGGTGGGTGTGTACAGCGGGGAGATCAGCACCACGCGGGCGTTGGAGGAGGCGGACGGCCCCAGCCAGAGCCTCGTGATCGTGGTGAAGGACCATGGGGAACCGGCGCTGTCAGCGACAGCCACTGTCAGCCTGTCCCTGGTGGAGAGTCCCCAAGCTGTGAAATGGGAATCGAGGCAAAGGGTCGGGAGCTCGGGGTCCTTGGTTGACATGAACGTGTCTTTAATAATCGCCATTTGCTCGGTGTCCGGGCTGTTTGTGCTGGTGATTGTCGTGTATGTTGGCCTGAGATGCCACCCGGGTCCGGAGGTGCTGTGCGGGCCTGGGAAAGCGACCGTGATGTGCTCGAGCGAAGTGGGGAGTTGGTCCTGTTCCCAGCGCCAGAGCCGGAACCTGTGTGTCGGGGAAGGCACCGCCAAGAATGACCTCATGGTTTTTAGCCCCAACTTCCCTTCCTCTTCGAAGATTGAAGGGAACTGGAAACAGGAGCAGTTAATCTGTGATGGACAGGTTAGTCGTGTAATTGATTAAAAAGAAATCGCCCTCTGAGATATGAGTGGTTTTTCATAGGATTTTTATATTGGCTACAATATTAGGATTTCGTAATGTGGTCTAGGTGATAACCATAATTTAGGTAGAAATCATGTTTAGCAAAAGTTCCAGAACGTACTATTAGAGAGAAGGTGAGCGGTAATTTGTTATGAAAACGGCTTTTTTAATAGTAGTATGAGTCGACGTAAAGTCCTTTGCAGTTGAAAATTTAATTGGTGAACGTCTTTTCCATTGGTGGAAATAGATATGATCATATTAGCACATATTACCCGATACATTGTATTTACATTAGGGTCCTATTCCCTTTCACAATTTCTCGTTTCTTCAGATCTATATATTTTAAAGAAATCTATCCCAGATTTTCTCTATGAATACTATGACTTTCAGCCTTTGTCTGGTTGATAACAAAGTCTCGTTGCTCCACTGTGAACGTGTACTTCCCAGTAAGCTATCCTCATATGTGCAGTCCTTTGTGTGAATTTGGTTTTATTCTTAAGAACCCTAAAATTATTTGCATTTGAGAAAAATTTCATCCAGAAATGTTTTCATTGTTGATAACCCCAGTGTCCATGAGGTTTCAGAAAAGAAGCATTAGTTTACACAAAATCACTTTGGATTGGTGAGACCTTAGTTGGTATTTTTTAAATCTGAATTTGAGACATTGTCTGTAACATGTCCTCATCTGCTGGTCATTTTAAATATCCCTATTTCAGTAAGAAAAAATTAAGATGATGAAATTTTTAAAGTTCTTATTTATCTCATATAATATTGATAGGAAGTGAGGAGAAACAGTCAATGAAAAAGAGTCCAATTCAGTTACATTACATGAAGGTATATAACTAAAAGGTGGCAAATTTTATAAGTGCTTGTATGAAAATGCTAGAAGTCTAAATACTAAAATAGGTGAATTTGATACTTTGAACTTGATCTTAAATGAGTATATTACTATAATAGAAATCACGGAAAATTGGCAGATTGATGGCAATCATTGGAAACAGTAGTACTTGGATACAAAATATATAGTAATGACAGAGTAGGTCGTGCTATAAATAAAATAAAGTTCTTCTCACACAGAGCACAGTCAACCTTTGGAACTCCTTGCCTGAGGAGGTTGTGAAGGCTAGGAATATAACAGGGTTTAAAAGAGAGATGGATAAATTCATGGAGATGAAGTCCATTCATGGCTATTAGCCAGGATGGGTAAGGAATGGTGCCCCTAGCCTCTGTTTGTCAGTAGGGGGTGATGGATGGCAGAAGAGAGATCACTTCATCATTACCTGCTAGGTTCACTCACTCCAGGGCACCTGGCATTGGCCACTGTTGGTAGACAGGATACTGGGCTGGCTGGA
Organism: Dermatemys mawii; assembly: GCA_007922305.1. NCBI lineage: Eukaryota > Metazoa > Chordata > Testudines > Dermatemydidae > Dermatemys > Dermatemys mawii. Next base: position 5,839 of record ML677354.1, on the reverse strand, counting down.
CATTTGGTCTGACCCACTATGGCCATTCTTATGTTTTTATGTGCTCGATGGGGAGTGGCATTATGTGTGAAAGAAAGCACAGCATCAAATATAGAAAATATCTTAAAAAATCAAACTGTACAATAAACTCTCTATGGCTAGAAATTCCATGCTTAAATAAGAAGAATAGAACAGTAGGAATATACTATCAAATGCCTGACCAGGATGGTGACAATGATTGTGAAATGCTCAGGGAGATTGGAGAGGCCATAAAAATAGAAAACTCAGTAATAAGGGGGATTTCAACTATCCTCATTTTGACTGGGTAGATATCACCTGAAGTCGGGATGCAGACTCAAGTAGTGGTAATAAAATTCAGGCTCAGGATGCAATATGTTAAATAATTGTTAATATGTTAAATAAGTTTGGCTGATGTATTATTTAGAAAGCTTATCTTAACTCACAAATTACTATAAAGTATACACAGGTAAATAATATCAATGAATGATGAAACTGAGAGATAAAGACAGAGAGAAAAGATGAGATTTCATCTGAGATTTTAAATAAGTTGATACAAAAGCAATTTATTTGCAGTTTTAGATAAAGTTATTGCACAAACATGGTGATGCATGGAGAGGGTGAATGGCAAGGAGAAGCTTTAAGAGAAACATGGTTCATGAGATAAAATGCATAAATGTCCATGGAAGGTTTTAAAATGAAGGAGCACAGTTTAGAACTGGATCAGGGAAAGAGTCAATGTGATTCAAGACAGGAGTTATTTGGGTATGTGGAAAGGTGGGCAATGGCATCTTGTCAATGCCAAAGTCAAGAGTGCTGAGCCTTGGGAAAAGAAATACATTTATCAAGGTGTAAAAAGAGAAGAATGCTTGGCTAAGAATTTCTGAAGAAATTGAATGAAGGCAAGCAATTGTGTATCCAAGCAATGTTGTAGAGGTGTTCAGAAGGAGATTTTCAGGCATGACAGAAGCCGGAGTAAAAGGAAACTTGTGTAAAGAATCATATACACAATAAGGGTGAAACTGACTGCTGTGCACAGGATCAGCACACAGTCTATGCACCACTCAGATCCCACTTAAACCCTCTTTCCAGGATTTACCTGGGCTCTAAAACCCCGTGCAGGCTTCTGCTCAAGGGTGAATTTCACTCTGAAAACACTGAGGGCTTTTCTACACTTACCAGTGTATCAATGCATGACAATCGATGCACCTGCAGTCAATTTAGCAGGCCTAATGAAGACCTGCTAAATCCACCGCAGATCACTCTTCCACTGACTCCTTCACTCCACCCGATCAAGAAGCGCAAGGAGAGTCGATGGGATTGGAATGGGGGCAGGGAAGGAGCGGAATTGGAGCGGGGTCGGGGGGTCGCCAGCTCCAACTGGTGCCGGCTAAAGTTGATGCCTGTGCCTGGGTGTGTGGCTGGTCCTTTGGGATCAGAAGAACCTTTTGGTTGATGAGACCGGTTTTAAAGAACAAGTCACCTTTAAATCCAGTGTTTTCAGTGGTAATACAAAGACCGGGATACCCAAGGAAACTGCTTTTATGACTTCTTGTTAGCCCGTGTAGTGAAACAGAAGTTTACATTTGCTGCTGGTTTGGTATATCCTACGAGGGATTAGCCACTAGTCTTGAAGTGTATCTGCCCTGTTTCTCAATAGTTCATCCTGGATTTGGCATCCTCAGTTGTGACCCTCGGAGCCGTGGTTACATGTGGACAGAGAGATATTACCTCATCACCTTGGCTCTGTAATATCCTGGGATTGACATGGGTATAACTACATTGCATACAAACCTTAAATTATCGTAAATTGTTTTATAAGAATTAGGCATTAAACAATCTCATACTTTCCAAATAATCCTATATTATTCTCTTTTGCTGACTATTTTCACATTTTACTTAACTATTCCAAATGATTAATCTTATTAAAATAATTTCAGAGATGTAATAACCTTATGAGGGGAGCAGAGCACATATGAGCGCCACTGATCTTCATTTTCAGTATTTGATTTTGATTTTGAGTATTCCTTTTGTCCCTCTCTTCTGGAATATCTTTGAATGTATTTAAGGAGTTTCATGTCTGGAAAAGTAAGAATCCATGGCCAGGCAAAAGTATTTTTTTCTGTCGTTGAACATAGACAGGGAACATAGTGGCCTCTCTCCCTCCATATGTGTGTGAGCAGCCCAGCAATAGAGCATGGGCTTTGGATGAGAAGCTCTGCTCTGCTTCTAAATTTGTCTCTTATTCACAGACAGTTAGCTAATTTGCAAACATAGTTAAATAAAGAGTAATGTCGAATCTACAGATGAGAGATTTGTGGAGTGATTTCGAAGCACTGAGAGGAAGAAAGCTACTCTTCCAGAATCTACAGCCTCATACCATGTGCGTATACTGTTGCTGGCCTGGTGAGGGGCAATATGTTGCTTTCCAAAATGAATGACATGAAGAGGACCCCTGAGACTTATTGATGTTCTTGGTGGGTTAGAGTCTACTAATGTTTCTTCACTTTTTAGAAAATTAAACTGAATGATTACAGTTATCTGATACTAGGGACTCCCATTCAGTGCTCTTGACTAGAAAAAGGTGGGAAAGAAACCCTCATCTAAATCCGTGCCATGTGGCGTACTGATAACTTGAAGCTCTGTGTCATTTCGTATCAAGTTAATAAAGTTATTGAAGTTGCTAGTGCTCCAGTTGCTTTTCAAGATAACTAAAGTAGGTGTTTACCTACATTACATGACAATTTTAGGTAAATTATGCAAAGACATTATCTAATTGAAGATTTGGGGAAAGCGGATACAAAGATGTTGTTTTTACCCTGCTCAGCTATATACTGAAGTGGAGGAGAATTTCTAAATGTTCAAGTTCGTGGAAGAGACAGAAGATATTGCTACAACTGAAGAGGTGGAGAAGGGTCTTGACACTGATTAATTTTCACTTGAAGAGTCAGATATGAAGTCGGAGACTATGCAAATTAATATTTTAAATAAAAGATGTAAAAATAATTGTGTTTTGCATTATTGTGCTTTGTTTATATGAATGCATCTACATTGAATGTTCTCAGAGGGCAGATCTTTATCTTCCATGGATCTCTTTAGAGACATACTGATATAAATTGACAGCAGAATTTCGCTCCAGCTAGGGAAATTACATTCTGTCCATCCGTTCTCCATGACATTTATAATTAAGTATAGTGTTGTGCACTTGCCTTTCTAAAAATGGTTGTGTATTGATAATGCAAACTGGTTGACATGATAAATTTACATATTGCTACATCCCAACCCAATAATCTTCTTCTTCTTCTTCTTCTTCTTCTTCTTCTTCTTCTTCTTCTTCTTCTTCTTCTTCTTCTTCTTCTTCTTCTTCTTCTTCTCAGCAGTAGCAGCAGGAAGAACAAAAATAATAAACTATTTAGATGCACGAAAATATTTTTAAAATATCAAGCATGTATTGGAAAAACCCAAGAAGTACTGAAAAATGAATTTCCTCTAATGTGCACCAGGTATTGATGCCAGTCAGAAATAAAAATTGTCATGACTTCCCCAGGTATTTAAATAATAAAAATACAGGATAAATGGTGACTACTGAATTTGGAGATACTAATTAAATTACAACCCATTATTTTTTTGCCTTTTCTGTTTACTCTCAAATGCCACACTTCAAATTATTATTCTTTATAGATAAGAAATTGGGGGAGGGCATTTTCCTGTGTGGAGACAAGTGACAAGACAATAGATTTCAGCTGTGTGTGATCACAGAAATCAGTGGATACTAGGAAATTGCATAGCATTCAATAGTTAAATACCTAAGTGCTCCTCATCATATCAGCTTCTAAACCCATCCCTGCAATCTCTTATTCATGTTACTTAGGGCTTGGATACACTTGCAATTTAGAGTGCATTAAATTAGCCCCAGGCATCCTAACTCCTGAGATATTCACCCTGGAAAGGCATGGAGAGCGCCTGGACTCCGTGGCTGGAGTGCCCCTGGAAATCCACCTCTACAAGAAGCATAACACTTGTTGCACCCTGGCTGGAGCACCGCGGCACCAGTGTGGATGCCCTGGTCTATTAATGCACTCTGATTGGCCTCCACAAATGTCCCACAATGCCTGTTTTAGCCACCCTGGTCATCACTTTGAACTCTACTGCCCTGCCCTCATGTGACCAACCATCAGACCTGCCCTTTAAATTCCTGGGAATTTTGAAATTCCCCTTCCTATTTGCTCAGAAGGCATAGAGTACTCTCAGCACATCTTTCCAGGTAACCATGCCTGCACGTGCCAGGCAATCTCCAGTATGGAGCAATGGTGAGGTGCTGGACCTCATCAGTGTTTGCGGGGAGGAAGCTGTCTGGTCCCACAGAATCCCAGAGGACAGTACGGCAGTGAAACAATCAGTTCCCTTACCCCTGAGCCTACTCATCATTTTGAAGCTCCTGTGGGTTATGTGCAATCATTTTGGGAAACCCATTTGTGCAAAGCCAGCCACAATGTCATGCACTGTTGCCCAGAGTCACGGTTCTTCTGAGCAGGATGCGATTAATGGCCCTGCAAGCTTGCATCAACATAATTCCAAGGGGTTGACTTTCCAACTGCAAACTTGTTAGTGAATGATCAATAGCTGTCTGAAGTTGCCAGCTTCCAGATTGCAATAACCACCTGCTTCTCTACTGGCATGACAGCTCTCAATCTCATGTCCTTGCTCAGTGGGGTGGCGGTAAGCTCATCATACATTCCTATAAAAGTGCCTTTCCTCATCCAAAAGTTCTACAGCCACTGCTCATCATCCCAGACTTGCATGAGGATGTGATCCCACCACTCAGTGCTTGTTTTCCAAGCCCCGAAGCAGCGTTGAATGGTGGTGAGCATGCCCATGAATGTTAGAGGCAATCTCGTGTCCAATGCTTTACACAAGTTGACGTCATCTTTGGACTCCTCATTGTCTCTTTGTAGCCTAAGAAGTAACTCAACTGCAATTTGTGACACGCCGGGGAGACCCATCAGCATATTCCTTATGAATTCAGGATCCATTCCCACAGGCCTGAAAGGGAAGACAGAGCACGTAGTACAAAAAATATTGAAAATGGCACCAAATGTGGATGTAAGCACAGGGATTTCTGGGATGCAAAGTGATGCATCACAAGGCATTGAGACAGGACCCAGAATGCCCCGCACCTCCCTGCCTCTTTGCACAAGCCACAACACTAGAAAGGGAAGAGGTGCTCTGTGGGATAGCTGTCCATAATGTACCGCTCCCAATGCCACTGCAAGTGCTGCAAATGTGTCCACACTACTGCGCTTGCAGTTCATGGTATGAACACAGGACAGTGCTTTCCCTGCTGTGGTCTCCAAGGTCTGATTTAACTCACAGAGCTCTGCATCTGCAAGTGTAGCCATTCCCTTACTGATCCCAGGAAAGCTACTGAAGTTCAGTAGGTACGAATCAGCTCCTAAGAATTAAAGAAACAGGACAGCGTACCTAGAGTCTAAGATATTCAGGACAGGGAATTGGTATTTGGTATCTGTATAGTAGAATGTAAATGTGCAGTTTATATACATGATAAGGAATAGAAAATAATAGAAAAACAGACAGGTTATAAGCTGATACATCAAGTTATGTATTTCATAAACCCTTCAGTGGTTTTTAAAGATCAGTTTTTAAGGGGCTCATGTTATGAAATCATCAGAACAGAAAACAAACACTGAACCTGATAAAGTCTCATATAATGAAAAGAGGCGTTATCGGCACAATGGCGCTACTAATGTTACCACAGAATATATAATGAAAACAAAGTAAATTAATATAACCTAAATGATCACAAATTAAAATACTCATATTT